>PISW01009220.1:27448-63706 GCA_004023785.1 Mungos mungo | reverse complement strand
GAGCACACCAACATACCACGGAAAGTACTGAGCACAGAAAGAAGCACATCCTCAGATGCACAACAAACGATAACTTTTTTTTTCCTTTAGAAACAGAATTTTAACCCCAATGGTTTGTTAAGGTGAAAATTTACCTAGGCAGTGATGGGTTTGTGCTAATGCAGTCCTATTTTCTCCTGGTCACACTCACAATCAGTGATACATACTGTACTTGTATTATTTCCCACTAAGGATAAAACAGTTGCTACACTGCCCCAAGTTCATGATTCATTATGCTCAGAGGTACCAAGAGATAGAAGAAAAGAGGTAAAACTGTCCTTGACATCAATTCCAAAACATGCTAGTTCCTCCATTTTAGTGTTTATTCTTGAATACCCCTAATGTTTAATCTTCTGTATCTCTTAGGTACCTCTTTACCACACTTAATTTCTCTATCATTCTGGCTTTGAATAGTATCTCTTAGTTCTACTACATATGATCTGATGGGTTCAGATCTGTGGTCCCCACCAATTTGTGTAGTTTCCTTCTTCTGGGTTATGTTCTTTCTCCTTAGGTCCAAACCACCAGAACAGCACTTATTGGTGAAATTGTTCTAGGATTCTCTACAAGGGCAGAAAAATGATAATGTCTATGTTTTGTCTCCATGCCCTTCCTGATAGATCCCATTGTTTAGGTTTGTCAAAGCACAAAGCTGGGCTGGGTGGGGGCAGGGGGAACCATAGGAGAGGCACTTCTCTCCATATCCTGCTGGGGCCATAGGGTGGGGTGCTGATGATGCATCTTACAACCCCATTGCCACCTGAAGACCAGAGCTCTGAGCGTGCGTAGAACACCAGGCCTTCAGGACGTCTATACATCCCCCGAGAAAGCCCACCAGAAGTGCCTCAGAGTCCCGCCCCAGCCCCACCCCACCTCACTGGTGGAGGTCTCAGCCATCCTGGTGACTCCCTGAGCCCTCCTTTACACATCTAGGGGAATTTAGCCGCCTCCTCAGTCTGGGGAAAAGACCAAGGTTTAGAAGCATTTCCTCGCCAATACAAAAGAAATAAGAAGCCAATGGGGCATCTAGCCTCATATGGGTATAAGGTGCAGGTCACAAGCTCCTTCTGAGGGAAAGGGTCTCAAGCTAATGACCGAGGCCTAGTTAAACTACCTCAAGCTAATGACCAGGGCCTGGTTGCACTCACTCAGACGGTTCTGGTACTTTTTTAAAAACAACACAAATTTTTTATAGAATCAATCATAGGCTTTGTCTCTGGCCCCAGCACCATAACAAACAGATTCTATACAACTCAACCAGCATGCTCCAAGCACCCATTTACTTACGGAGGTAATTGGAACACAGATTCTGTTCTGTTTTTTTTGTTTTTTTTGTGGGTTTTTGTTTTTTTTTTGCCATAGTCCTTTCCAACATTTTAATATTAAAAAGGACAAAGAAGTGGCATCTCAAGCAAACAAATCTTACTCTAAATTGCCCAAACTTAAGCAAATAAAATGCATAACTCTAATGCTTTGTTTGGAAGTTTGGAGGTTTGGAAGAGAAGGCTATGATGGATGTGGTGAACAAGTAACAGTAAAAAACTTTTCAAACATTCAAATCATTATGTCTTAATTTTCTTGATTTTTTGCAACTAGGAGCAATGGAAGCTGTTAAGACTATACATCAACATAGTTTTCAGCCGAGAAAGACATTTCTGGCAAGCAGAGTGGTTTTAAAATGGAAGAGCCTGCCTTAGGAGGCAATGAACTCCCTACCACTGGAATGGTTTCATCCAGAAACTCGTTAATCAATTGCCAGGAAATGTCTCCTCCAGTTCAACACAGTTATAAGCATTTGTTACATACATGTGCCAGCAAACTGGGGATTCTTCCATCAGGTGAGAGGTTGGCTTTGATGATCCCATGGGACCCAGGGCAATTTTCATGGTTCTTTAACCATATGACTTTATCATACCTTGAATCAAATCTGTTTTTCACACAGGTAACAAAAACAGAGTTTCACCACTTTGTAATGTTTGATGTTTAATAATATAAGACATAATACAGGTTAGTGCTTGAGAGCTTAGCTTTAGGAGGCAAAGTGCTCTGGCTGGGTTCAAATGCTAGTTCTGCCACATACTGGCTGCGTGACTTTGGGCAACTGAATGAATTATTCGAAACTTCATGTTTTCCCAACTGTAAAATGAGAGTGCTAAGTAAACCCACTCATAATGTTGTGAGGATTCAAGATGATCCACATAAAGCACATGATGTTTAGAGCATGGTAAATCCTCAATAAACATTAACACCAGTCTTCACAGTAGTTTTCATTCTCAATTAAGTCTTATACCTGATCTTCAGTTGTGATTCTGTTTGTAGGGAAATCCTTAAATACTACCAATGAGGCCCTCTGATACTCACTTTATGTGAAATTGGTGGTTATCTGTCCTGGGGGTGTCATTGACTCTTTAAGAAACCAGTGGCTTTCAGCAAGAGCCACCCAATTCCATAACCTTTCATTTTCCCTCCACACCTCACATCGGTCAGCAGCACATCCCCTTCCACCTGAATCCCATCCCAGTCCATCACAGTGAATATCCCACAACTGAACAGCCGCATCACACCAGGAACTACCAATACTCTGCCCACCATCAGTGATGGGGGTCCTCACTGCCTCCTGGTTGAGTGGCCAACTCCACAGTCCATTCTTATAGTCAGCCTCCCAGGATCACTCATGGCATCAAATGTCTTAGATCAGATTCCCTAAAGCAGAGCCTGAGAAAGGGATTCAGAGCCATATGATTTGTTGAGGGAATGCTCTTCAGGAAAAGTGTTTTAAGTCAACTCAATGCCCAACCTGAGGCTTGAACTCATGACCCCAAGATCAGAAGTCACACTCTCCAACAACTGAGCCACCCAGGAGCCCCTTCAGGCAAAGTCTTTACGTGAAAGAACAGAAGAGGATAGAGAAGGGCAAGAACTAAGCATGGATGTAGTCTCAGATAAAATCTGGTCTGACCACAAAGGGAAGGTTCTGGAGCATAAACTGAACCACAGATTTCCCCATCCCCCACTAAGACCTAGTCAATCAGCCTTTTATGCCCCCATGTCAATGCCACTGACTAAGGGGTATGGAGGGCAGATAACTTCCTGCAAGGCAGCTCCCATCATCAGAGGACATTCTCCAGAGTTTCTGGAGAAGGGGGAAAGTGTTGTAAGCACCCAGCAGCTAAAACTGAGAGTCACTGGGGTCAGGCAGGCAAGCTCGGTAAGAGGATGTGGGCAGGGCACTAGCGTACAGCATACACAGTCAACAAGTATTTACTGAGTGTTTCTTGTAAGCCCAGAGTCAGCAGAAGCACAATCTCTCCCTGTCTCTAGCAAAGAGGCTCAAATTAACCTTCTTATTCCATGTCATCTTCTTTCCCCTAGACCTTCCCACAAGCAGAGCTAACCAGACCATGTGCCTTTCTTCATAATTACTGTTTACTTTCCAACTCAACTGCAACTCACACTGACACGTATGCAACACACTGATATCCTATGGAGGAGGTCTATCTCCAGGGCAACCAGGAATTGCTATACATACTGCTTGGACCAAAATTCTTAATTCAGCTTAGTCCAATTCCTTCCCTGGACACAGTTGCCCTCTTTCTTGTAGGTAACAGAATAAAAACCACCCCACAGTTTGGTCTGTCTTCTCTTCTCTATTCCCCTAAGGGCCCTCTCCCTTCTCCTTAAGACGTGACTGACCAACACAGTTTCTCTCCTGAATTTATACACGTAACTCCTCTTGCTCCTAGTCAACTGATACTAGTAGAATCAAAACAAAAAACAAGGTAGCGAGGGTTTCACCGAGAAGTCAGAGACTGAATAGTATAGCGGGAACACATACCATCCAGCCTCAACCCCAATTTTGCCAGAATATAAATACCTTAAGTCGGTTTCTTTTCAAAGGCTTTAATACTCAAGATGAGAACAACAGCTGGAGCATTCTAGTGGCTGGGATCATCATTTCTAGGAAAGGTTCATTGCTGAGGTACCAAAACAGCTGTCATGCTTTAGATTTTTCTCTTCCCTTCACTGTGCTCTTCCCTAAAGAAGCTGTCAAACAAGGCAGGAACTACAAATAAAGCTTATTTCTACTGCATTCATGAGGCTTTTCTCAGTGTCAACGTGCTGAGGCTCAACTGAAGAATGAGTGCCATCCCAAGGCTTTCCTTCATCCACCATTATCCACGGGCTCTCTCTTGTCTAGATCCTTAAGCATGAAGATGCTAACAAAAGCATTTCTCAATGGCAAAAGCAAACATCTCTATTTATTGTGGATTCTCCAGTGTCCCTAAGTTCTAACTGAAGGATTTCAACATATCTGTAGGTTTGATGGTTACGCTAGAGAAAATGCTTAAAGCTGTTGTTACTACATTCGATATAGGAGTAGGGTTTCTCTTAGGAAGGCTTCCCTAAACTTGAGTAAGAGCTGTTCTACAACAGAAACATCTAGACATTTAAGGTGTTTATGGGATCTGTCCTCTCATGACTTCTCAGGTGTTTAAAGAGGCTGCAACTCCAACTGAAACTCATTCCACACTCTTTACATTGAAAGGGTTTCTCACCAGTATGGATTTTCTGATGCTGATTAAGATGCGACTTCAGAGTGAACCCTCTGCCACATTCATGACATTGATGGGATTTCACGCTGGAGCAGGTTTTTTGATGTTGTTTTGTGTGGGAACACTGGCCAACATTTTCTCTACATATATCACATTTATAGGTTTTCTCTGCAGTGTGAGTTCGGTAATGCTGAATAAGGTCTGTACTATAACTAAAGGCTTTGCCACAGATATCACACTTATAAGGCTGCTCTTGTAACTCGATCTTCTTATCTTCAATCACCGTCAAGTTCCAACTATATGCTTCCTCACACATACCATTTTTTTCATTTCTCTGACCCATGTGGAGCACCTGATGTTCAATGAGGCTAACATACTGATAAAAGATTTCTCCACATTCATGGCACTGATGGGACTTCTCTCTAGAGTGGAGTCTCAGATGCCCAGCAAGGTGTGACCGCCTCCCAAAGCCTTTGCCACACTCATTACACTTAAAGGGTCTCTCCCCACTGTGCACACTCTGATGCTGAACAAGATGAGACCTCACTCTAAATGCTTTCCCACATAAATGACAGGTGTAGGGTTTCTCGCCAGTGTGGACCCGCTGATGCTGAGTCAGATGCACACGCTGATTGTAGCTTTTCCCACATTCATCACACCTAAATGGCTTCTCTCCCGTGTGTATTCGCTGATGTTGAATCAGATGTGCACTCTGAATAAAGCTTTTTCCACATTCATTACATTTATGTGGTCTCTCTCCTGTGGATGATTTTTTGTGCACGTATGTGACTTCACTGAAATTTATCCTCTTTGAAGAGGGCTGTCCTAGTATCTCTTTCATGGGAACTCCCTGCTTTCTATCCAACTTGCCTGCATGTTCATGGCCTTCTCCAAAATCTTGCACTTGAGAAACATTTCTTTGGATTCTTCCTGATAGTTCCATTTCTGCTTCTGAAAATTCTGAAATTTTCTTCTTAACGTTCAATTTTGTATTCTTACTCCTTTTGTCACTGCCTGAAACAATAAAGAGGAAATGCAAATGGCACAAGTTCTTTTACAGAGGAAGGATAAACTGTCAGGAAAAAGTGGATACTCAGGTGAAACCTCGATGGAAGGGCAGTAATAAAGGGAGATGCGTGTATATGCCTGAGGCCAGCGGGAGTGAAAAGAACCTTTGGTATAGTCCACTGAAAAGAAAGAGGAAGGGGCTCACTAAGCAGGGTGATAAGAATGGCCAAGGCTGGGCAATCGCTAGCATGAGCACCACACCTTGACTATACAGGAAAGAGCGGTGTTCTGAAATGTGAACACGGGTCAGGCAGACAGATTGAGACACAACAAAACACAGCTGGATGCAGCGAGCAGACAAAAACTGGAAGAATGGGGAGCAAAGGATTAGGAGAGAGATACACAGAGTTGGGAAGAACACCTGATTAGAAGCCAGGACAAAAGAGAAACAAACCAGGAAAAACTACTGTCAAAAGTATTCTAATATTAAAAAATAAGGCACAGGTACAGTCATCAGGACAAAGGAGGTGGGTGACACATCAATCCCTGCTCTCCTCACCCTTAGCCACCACTTGATCTGCAAGAACCCCCCATCATCGAACCTGTGAATGCTCACCACCTGTCCCGTCTACTCCTCCCCCTCAACTCCGACCATCAGCACCAGGAGGGCACAAACTGCATCTGTTCTGTTCACTGCTCTACCCAAGCACCCAGTACTGCAGGCTGTCCATAATTATGGCTGCATGAGTACATAAAATATCCTCTTTTGATCAAAAAATGCTGGGGGGAGGAGAGTGTTACTAGGAAATTGGTCATAAGAACAACTACAGGGAAGATAAGAAAGAGACTATATTATTTTAATTTTATACTTATTTTTGAGAGTGAGAGACAGACCGAACAAACAGGGGACATGCAGAGAGACAGGGGCAGAGGATCTGAAGCGGGCACCATGCTGACAGCAGAGAGCCCGATATGGAGCTCAAACTCACGAACCCTAAGACCATGACCTGAGCCAAAATCAGACGCTCAACCAAGGCACCCAGGCACCACTATTTTAAAACAAATGCTTTCCAGGTCTTGAGTGCTACTAGGATTCCCCCAACAAGGTATCCACCAAGCAGAAGGGATAGAACTGGCTGAGGAAAGCTCAGCTCAACTCAACTTTAAAGGCATTGTTAACTTCATAAACTTCTACTGCATGATGGAAAAGGTGGTGGTGACTGTTAATGCAAATGACAAGTAGCTGGGTTTGGGGACATCAATGGCAGGATTCATTCATTCATTCATTCATTGTTATCATTATTATTATTTTTTTAAGTAGGCTTCATGCGCAGTACAGAGCCCAATGCAGGGTTTGACCCTGAGATCAAGACCTGAGCTGAGATCAACTCAGACACCTAACCACTGAGCCACCCAGGAACCCCAAAGGCAGAATTTATTTTATTTTTTCCCCTCACCCCCTAAAAGCAGAATTTAAAAATAGATACTTTTAAGCCAGTCTTTTTTTAAATTTTTAATGTCTTTATTTATTTATTTTATTTTATTTTGAGAAAGAGCAGGGGAGGGGCAGAGAGAGAGGGAGACACAGAATCTGAAGCATGCTCCAGGCTCTGAGTGCTCAGCACAGAGCCCGATGCGGGGCTCGAACCCACAGACTGTGAGATCATGATCTGAGCCAAAGTTGGCTGCTTAACCTACTGAGCCACCCAGGCGCCCCTACTTTTAAGCCAGTCTTAAGAGTTACGTGAAAAATATTAAGAGGAGACTTTAAGTTCACAACATATGTGACAGTGATCTCTTCCTTATATAAGTTTCATTTCACGTGAACAGTTAATAAATAAAAAATAAGTAAACAAATAGGGAAAACTGTTCAACCTTACTGATAACCAAATTAATGAAAATGAAAACAGCAAAGAATTCTCTTTTGCTAACTCAATTTGTTAAAAACAAAAAATTTCTGATAACCCTGGGAGAAATTTAGTAAAATTGACACTCTGTTAGGTGGTCACTATTTGAAAAAGCAATTTGGTAATGTGTCTCAAGACCCATAAAAATGTTTTTGTCCTTTCATCCACTAATCCCATTTCTGGGCATCTACTATAAGAAAATAATCCTAGGGTGCCTGAGTGGCTCAGTTGGATAAGCACTCACTTCGGCTCAGGTCATGATCTCACGGTTCATGAGTTCAAGTCCCTCATTGAGCTCTGCACTGACAGCTCAGAGCCTGGAACCTGCTTCAGATTCTGAGTCTCCCTCTCTGTCTTCCCCTCCCCCATTCATGATGTGTCTCTCAGAAACAAATAAAAAATGGTAAGAAAAAATTTAAAAAATAAAAATTAAAAATTAAAAAAAAGAAAGAAAATAATCCTAATATTAAAAAATAAAAAAAGCAGAGGTATAGTTGTCAGGACGAAAGAGAAAAAATTAAAAGTTCAACTGAGGAACAATTAAGCGTTGATGTGCCCACACATTGGCAGCTTGTCAGAAATAACCACCAGGTGGGGTGCCTGGGTGGCTGTTGGTTAAGCGTCGAACTGTTGATTTTGGTTCAAGTCATTATCTCACAGTTTATGGAATTGAGCCCCATATCAGGCTCTGTGCTGATAGCACGCAACCTGTTTGGTATTTTCTCTCTCCCTCTCTCTCCACCCCTCCCCTGCTGGTATGCGCACTCACATGCACATGTGTTCTCTCTCTCTCTCAAAATAAATAAACTTAAAAGAAAAAAAAAGAACAAACAAGAGGGCCGAGCCATACTGGACAATGTGTGTCTAATATTTAACTTGACCCTACAAGTTCACCTACATAAAAATAAGCTTATGAGGGGCCTGGATGGCTCAGCCGGTTAAGTACCTGACTTTGGCTCAGATCATGTTCTCACAGTTTGTGAGTTTGAGCCCCATATGGGGTTCTCTGCTGACAGCTCAGAGCCTGGAGCCTGCTTCCGATTCTGTGTCTCCCTCTCTCTCTGCCTCTCCCTTGCTCGTGGTCAATCTCTCAAAAATAAATAAAATCATTTAAAAATATTTTTAAGCAAGCTGATGATAAAATAGAAGGAAATATGCTAAAGAATAACAGTTCTATTAGTTAGGATGATGGGATTATGAGTGATTTTTTTTCCCTCCTGCTTTCTTTCCTCCAAACTTCCTGTTCTAGTATTACTTTATCGTTTTAAAATAAAATAAGTAAAATAATCTAAATTGGGAAAAGGGGAAAGAGGGAAGGAAGCACGCGAGAGAGCCAAAATCCTCATTTACTACAAGAGAAAGGAAAGAGATAATGTTTAAAATTGGTGAAATGGGCAATAGCCGTATTTTTACAAATATGTAATTACCAGAAAAAACAGGCAAAAGAGCTGAAAGCAGGTACTTCTGGGAAGAGGGAAGTTGTGGGGACGGTGAGGACACAGAATTTTGCCCACTAACTGGACAATGAGTTACAGTATAAATAGTAACAAAATGGACTTTGATCTCCACCCCTGAGCTACTGTTCCCAGTACACAACCCATGTGTCCTGTGGCTCTAAACTAAGAAAACCATTTTCGACTGCATTTATTCTCCAAGCACGAACTGCTGATTACATACATCTTTGGGATTTCTCTCTGAAGTGGCGCTTCAGGTGCTCAATCAGATGGGAGTGCCGGCCAAAGTTTTTCCCGCACTCGGTGCAACCGTAGGGTCTCTCTCCGCTGTGCACACTGTGATGCTGGACCAGGTGCGAGCTCACGCGGAAGGCCTTCCCACACACCTGACACTTGTATGGCTTCTCGCCAGTGTGGACGCGCTGATGCTGAGTCAGGTGCACACGCTGATTGTAGCTTTTCCCACATTCACCACACTTAAATGGTTTTTCTCCGGTGTGGATTCGCCGATGCTGAATGAAGTTTGAGGCTTGAAGGAAAAACTTACCACAATCGTTACATTTGTGACCTCTCTCACCACTTGTGCTTGTGTTTTGCTTACGGTTAACGTCTGTAATGGCACCAAGATCTCTTTTCTGGGAAGGGGTCTGCCTTGGTTTCCCCACGGCGGGGTTGACCTGCCACCTTTCTACCATGCTGTGAAGGTCACTAACTTCTCCAAACCCTTGGCTCTGGGGAAGGCTTCTCTCAGCGCTTCCTGACATCATCCAGTGGGATTCTGCATCATCAGAAATCTGCTTTACTATGAGTTCCAAGTTGTCATTCCTAGACTCATCATCTGAAATAATAGAAGGAAAATGGACAAATTAGCTATTCCCCATACTGGAAGAAAGAAAATGAGAGAAGTAGGTAATTACGAAACTAACCCGTGCTAGCACTGCCTGACTTGGTAAAGGCGACTCTATGCTAGAGAGATGGGATAAAGAATCCTCAAGAGGAAACAGGCTGGGGGAGCAAGAGCTGGCAAGAGTGAGTCAGACAAAACTGGGAGAGCAGCCATTCTATTTAATGAAGGTGATAGCCTCTTGGCGTGGGACTTGCAGCACCAGTTTATGCATACCTGTGCGGTATTAAATATTCCTAGTAAGAGGCGCCTGGGTGGGTCAGTCGGTTAAGTGTCCAACCCTTGACTTCGGCTCAGGTCATGATCCCAGGGACGTAAGATCAAGCCCTGTGTCGGGCTCCATGCTGACAGCACAGAGCCTGCTTAGGATTTTCTCTCTCCCTGTCTCTCTGCCCCTCCCTCGCTCATACTCTCTCTTAAAATAAACAAACTTAGGGGGCGCCTGGGTGGCTCAGTCGGTTAAGCCTCCGACTTCGGCTCAGGTCAGATCTCACGTTCGTGGGTTCGAGCCCCGCATCAGGCTCTGTGCTAACAGCTCAGAGCCTGGAGTCTGCTTCCGGTTCTGTGCCTCCTTCTCTCTCTGCCCCTTCCCCTCTCATGCTCTGTCACTGTCTATATCAAAAATAAATAAAACATTAAAAAAATTTAAAATAAACAAACTTAAAAATAAACAAATATTCCTTTAAAAATTTTTTATGTTTATTTTTGAGAGAGAGACCAGAAATGGGAGAGGGGCAGAGAGAGAGAGAGGGAGACAGAATCATAAGGAGGCTCCAGGCTCTGAGCTGTCAGCACAGAGCCCAACGTGGGCCTCAAACTCACGAGCTGTGAGATCATGACCTGAGCCAAAGTGGGACGCTTAACCAACTGAGCCAACCAAGTGCCCCAATAAATAAATATTCCTAATAAAATGTGATTTTTGGGTTATGCAGCGAATCCAATCTTCACCCTCCTCTTCCTGTTCCTTCATAACCTGGAGAAGAAAGATGATATTTCCAACTTTTTAAATCTTCAAACAATCTGAGTTTGGTATGAATTAGTCCAAAAAAAAAAAGGTATTCTTTCTATACCCAGAGAAGAATCTACTACTGTCAAAAGCTAGTTTAACATCCAATAGTCATTGATGAATACAGATGGTGAACACACTGCAATCATGTTCCTGTGTAACTGGATCAGCAATCTAGACTTCACTTGAAGCACCGACATTTAATATGCTTTGCTCAGACAAACCTTCTGTCATCAAAAAACAGGAAGTACTACTTTTTATATGCTAGAGAGAGAGAGATCATGGCCTATTAAGAGCTTTCTAATAAGATTTTTTTTCTAAACAGAAAAGTTGTTTTCAAATATTACAGAATGATGGTAAAAAGAGCTAACATTTGCTGTGTGGATCAGGCACTGTGCCTTCAAGTGCTTTACAATTTTACGGCAATGACCTTTTGAGGTAGGTACTAGCACTATCCTTTTATGACATAGTGAGAAATTATAATTCTTACACCATACAGAAAATTTTGATCTTAATTTCTTATAACTCTTTATACTTAATTAATTCTCTTCCTAAAAAACCATTAATAGAAGCAAACATATAATCAAAACAAATTCTATCAAAAAAGCAGACCTTTTACATGTTTTTCCTGTGCACATAAGTAGGCAGGTAATCTCCGTCATCCCAGTATTTCTTTTTCTCTTTTGTTCACAACTGCTTAGGCTCACATGTTGTATTATTAGAATTCTCTCCCTTCCAATAAGTCAAAAAAGCTCATGGCTTTCTTTTTCCAGTGGCGAATTTGAAAAACAAATCAGATTAGCCAACGCACCTCTTTGGTGCTATTAACAACTGCCCTTTTCCAGAGAAAGCGATTATACGGGTTGTTACACAAATGGGTTTACAGATTTGTTTTTTTCCTCTTTCCCCACCTCTTTTCCACGTACATGACAAGTTTTCTGTTGATACTGCTGGTTTATTTGTGTATTTGACAGAGAACTGTGCTCCTCGCTCACTGCTATGCCCAGCTGGTAAGTAATGCAATGGTGGGGGTGGGAGTGTAGACAAAAATGCCAATCAGGCAGCTCTGGTGCTTTACAGATTCATGCTCTTCAACCTCACCAGTGCCCTGTCTGGCATTCTATGTTCCTAAGGTTGGCTCCTTTCCCCGCTCTTTTTTCTCATCAGCTACATCAAAATATCTCTACCATGGCCCCCAAAATATATCACTGTTACTTAAAAAATAGTGTAATGTGTATGGTATGCTATCATTTTTTGCAAAAACTTGCATATACACAGACTATTTCTAGAGACACAATCCAGAAACTCATAATAGTCATTGCCTCTGAGGGAAAACCAAAAGCCTGAGGCTGGAGGTAGGTGACTCATTTTTCACCTTATACCCATTCACACTATTTGAATACGTTTTAGTATGTGCATGTGTGCCCTTTTCCAAACCAAAGTTCTCTGCTGCACTTGTACCTCTACTCCATCACCTGCTCATTCTCAACAGGTGACTGTCTCGTGTTCAGAGAATCAAGGCTACCCACTCCAGAGCTCCCTGAACATCCTACAGCCTCAACCAAAAACTTGCTGGCAGCCTTCCTCTGTCATCCTCCCATCGCCTCATGGTGTAAGAGCTGTCTTTCTCCCTGGCCAATGCCAAGCCTTCCTTCTGGACCTTGGACCTCCCCATGCCATCCTGTTTTCCAGGAACTGCACTCATCAATGATCTGTTCTTCCTTCCCCCAAAATTTCAAACTCACTCCTTCCTAATTCTTTTCCAGGAGCATTTAAGTATGCTTAAAACTCTCCCGCTGAGGGGCGCCTCGGTGGCTCCGCTAGTTGAGCATCCAACTTCAGCTCACATTGTGATCTCATGGTTCGTGAGTTCAGCCTCATATCTGGTTCTGTGCTGACAGCTCAGAGCCTGAAGCCTGCTTCGGATTCTCTTGTCTCCCTCTCTCTCTCTCTGCCCCTCCCTCACTTGTGCTCTTTGTGTGTTTTTTTCTCAAAAATAAACATTAAATAAATAAATAAACATTTTAAAACCCTGTACCATTGACAAAGAAAACATACAAAACTAATCTATCCATCTAAGTATGTACTCTTGCACTGATTAGCCCTCTCTCATTTCCTTCACAATGTTCTCGGAAGTTTATCTATAATAGCTTTCTCAAATTCCTCTCCTTTGCAATCTGCAAAAAAACTGTCTCTTGTCCCCCAATGTCCTGACACTCCATTAAAATGGCTGTCTCCAAGATACATCTATTTTTTTATCTCATTTATAGATCTGATGGATACTTTTTTTAAATGTTTTTTTAAATTTATTTTTGAGGGACAGAGAGAGACAGTGCGAGCAAGGGAGGGTCAGAGAGAGAGGGAGATACAGAATCCAAAGCAGGCTCCAGGGTCTGAGCTGTCAGCACAGAGCACGACGTGGGGCTCAAAACCATGAACTGTGAGATCATGACCTGAGACGAAGCTGGCTGCTTAACCCACTGAGCCACCCAGGCACCCCTGATGGATACTTTTAAAACCTTCTTGGGTAACTTGCCTGGGTGGCTCAGTTGAGTAAGCGACTGACCTTGGCTCACGTCATGATCTCACAGTCCATGAGCTCAAGCCCCTCAACGGGCTCTGTACTGATAGTTCAGAGCCTGAAGCCTGCTTTGGACTCTGTCTCCCTTTCTCTCTCTCTGCCCCTCCCCCACTCATGCTCTGTCTCTGTCTCTCAAAAATAATAAGCATTAAAAAATAAAGGAAGATCCTTTTGTAGTTCATAAGCATGATGATTGGGTGTTCACGCCGTTGTGTGACATGTGCCATCCTTAAACCTTGTTACGACACCAGCACATTACCCGATGTGAAAAAAAAAGGAAAAAAATAAAGGAAAAAAAATATTGACCTTCTCAATGATATCAGGAACACACTGGTGTGAAAATAATCTAATGTGGCCTTCCCAGAGATGTTATTATTTTTATTCATCTTATTTTTTATCATTTACTTATTTTTGAGAGACAGAGAGAGACAGAACACAAGCAGGAGGGGGAGCAAAGAGAGAGGGAGACACAGAATCTGAAGCAGATTCCAGGCTCTGAGCTGTCAGCACAGAGCCTGATGCAGGACTCGAACTCACAAACTGCGAGATCATGAGCTGAAGTCAGACGCTTAACCTACTGAGCCACCCAGGCACCCCCAGAGATGTTATTAAGGAGGCAGAAATCATCAAACATGTTCTTAATGTAGAAGAATATACTGGAGTTATAAATACATTGTAATGAACAAATAGATTTTTTAAAAATCAGAAAGTACAAATTTAAAACTGCTTGGAGAATGGTATATAAAAGAACTGTACCAAGTTCTGAAACCCTGAAACCCACTAAATGCCTGCAAAATAACTGAAAAAAGATAAAATGATTCCACCAGACTGAAATTAGACAAGTGAGGCATTTGCAATTAATTTAAAAAGAGACTGAAAAAGTATTTGCATTCCATATATCTGTGCTGCATAAATAATTCCTTGAGATGAAACACCCCCACTAATATACGAACAGATAAAGCCGCCGAGGGCCTGTACAAAGAAGTCAAAGAAATACAAATATATATCACTAACATTAGAAAAAATGAAAAAATTTTAAAAGCAGAAATCAATTTTGCTTTTTATTTTTTTAAGTTTTTATTGATTTATTTTTGAGGGGGGGACAGAGGGTCTGAAGCAGGTTCCATGTAGACAGCAGAAGGCCAGATGCGGGGCTCAAACCCACAAACCATGAGATCATGACCTGAGCCAAAGGCAGATGCCTAAGTGACTGAGCCACCCAGGCGCCCCAATTTTGCTTTTTCAATGAAAGCCTTTAAGTGAACTAAAACCCTTAGAACAATGTAAAGTGGCATAATCCTTTTCAAAGGAAACTTGGCATTATACAGGGCACCCGGCTGGCTCAGTTAGAGGATGGTGCAACTCTTGATCTCAGAGTCATGGGTGTGAGCCCCACACTGGGTGTAAAGATTACTTAAATAAACTTTTTTTTAAGAAAGGAAATCTGGGATTATATATGTCTTTCATCTAAAGTCTGCCAGAGGGCTTGATATATAGTGATTCTTCTAAAAGAATTCATTCAAAAGAAGCTAAAAGCCATAAGTTCCAAAATGTCTGCCACAGCGCTGTGATTTTTGTAACTGCCCCTAGGCAGCATAAATGAGTATTCGTTTCCAGGATCATCATTTAGAAACAGGTTCAAACTCTCATTTGGGACACAAAATTCAAGGAGGGATGGGACATGTAAAATGCAGATGCCAAGGTGAACATCATGAAATGGGTACCCGTGATCTGAGGATGGTAATGGAGCGAATGACTAGCCACCCGTCCCTTGGAGGGCAGTTACTGTAACACCCACTACACCCTTGAACAACACGTTTGAGCCGCGCAGGCCTACTTACACGTGGATTTCTCTTGATAAATATAGACTCTGAATGTATTTCTTCTTCCTTATGATTTTAATAACATTTTCTTTTCTCTGGCTTACTTTCATGTAAGTAAACACAGCATTTGACACATAAACGACATGGTAAGGCTTCAGGTCAGCAGTAGGCTCTGAGTAGTTAAATTTTGGGGGAGTTAGAAGTTGTATTCAGACTTTCAACTGTATGGGAGGTGGGCACCCCTAACCCTGTGTTGTTCAAGGGTCAAATATACTCTAATAAACCACTATTCAGCAAAGTCTGAGATGTTTTTGCAAGTGAGAATTATTCAGTTAGAATCATCCAATTTGTCAAGGAATAGAATACAATAACTACTCCAAAGCTGTTAAAACCCAAACCTGTTAGTGTTGAGCTCTCTTATTTTAAAGCACTAAAAAGAGAACATTTGCTAGATTTTAAATACTATCCCCCTATCATCAGATTTCCATCATATCCTAATTATGATGGAAATAATCAGAATAAGCTGAATAAGAAAAAAAAAAGGAATGTTTATTTACTCTTTTATAGAAAAAAAATAAACAAAGTCACAGTAAGTAAAACATACATGCTTTTATATGATGTGCCAGAAATACTCTTTGTAACAAAATGAAGATGTCCTAATCCATGCAGATGAAATAATTCTTACCCATGGAAGGAATACTCCCATAATTCTCCTTCCTGTCATCCCTATAGAGGGACTTCTGAGACTGGTCCAAATGTCCCCATTCCTCCAGGATAAAGGATACAGCCACATCAGCCACATCTTCAATTTTCACCAACTTCTGAAACATGAGATCTCCACTGAATTCCCATTCCCTATGTGCAAATTTGGAGTGAGGGGAAGAAGCGGGAGCATGAAGGGGAAAAAGAGAGGAGGGACTGTGCTTCAAAGAGGAGAGGGGCACACGGGGTGGAGCAGAAAGAAACATTCAATAGGAACCCAAGGTGGGCCCGGTCTGTAGTAAGAGACAGAACTTCTGATAAAAAGTCAGGATTAGGACAGCTCCTTGTCCAAGAACAGACACGGGTCCTCACTGCGGGCACTGGGACGCCGGCTCACCTGGGACCCAGCTGAGAGAAGTGAGGCTGTCAGCTCCTGGCTGTCCTTCAGGGGAAGGGGAGGAACTTGGAGAGCAGGTAGGGCTGAGGGGGGAGAAAAAGAGGTGTCAGTGAGAATGTCTTTGTCCAGTTTCAATTGCCAGCATGTTCCACTTTTGCTCAAGAATCCACAATGAGGCCCTGCTGCAGCAAGGCCGAATGTTTCTACTTGGCTCTCAAGACCCTCTACGTTGTGGCTCCTCCCACACCTAACGGCACTCACTCTTTTCCCAAAAAAAACTAGACTCCCTGCTCTAATCAGGCTAGTCCCTGCTGGCGACCTCAGACTGTGCTATTCACCTGTAAGGATGCAATCTTCTCTGCCAAGATCAAATCTAGTCATCTCAAAGAATAACCAGTCCCATATCTTCGTGAAGCTGAAACACTAGCGAGAGCCCAGGACTTCTCAAATTTTAATGTGCAAACAAAATCACCGGGAGGTCTTGATACAGGGCAGATATGGCTCAGCAGTTCTGGAGTGGCCCCCATATTCTGCACTTCTAACAAACCCAGGTGATGCTGGCACTGCTCCTGGGCCACGCTTTCATCAGCAAGGCCTTAGCCCACATTCTCTTCCTTCAAGAAGTTACCACGGTGGACTGGTGGCCATTTAGTATGCGTTGTAAGAATAGGCAGAAAACAATTCTTGCCTTCCAAAAACTTCACTCTCTAGTGGGCAATGCAGACACATAAGCCTTACTTACTTCCAGCACAGGGTAAGAGTATTATACTTGAAATTCACCCAAGTTCCCGGAGGAGCATGGAGGCAGGATACCCAACAGAGTGGAGAGCAGGAGGTGGGAGCATCAGGAAAGCCTTTCCACAGAAGTGACTCTGGGAAGTAGTGGGAGGGGGGAAGGGGGGGCTGGTTAGGGTGTTGGGGTGCTTTCCAGGCAGAGTGAATTGCATGTGCAATGCCTGGAGGATCTAATCTCTAGATGGTGGTGACCTTCTGACCCCATACTGTCACCTCTGTTTGTTCTTTGTCTGAGATTCATGGTGCATAGGATCTCACTGTCTATGTATGTTCTGATTTGGACAGATCCACCTGGTATTAACCTTTAGCCTGACAGTTTAGACCTTGCTATGTTTGCCCTGGTCCCAAAGATGTGTGTGCTTACACAGCTTGTTGCTTCTGTACAAGAACTAGGAGCAAACAGGCAATGAACAAAAAGGAGATAATGGTTAAGAGATGAAAGCCAGACACCAAGATGGCATCTGAAACCAGGTGTGTGGCTCAAGAGTCAAAGTAAGACTCGAAGATGAACATAGTCTGTACTCAAACAGTTCTGAGTATTACAATTGGAATAATTATAATAATTACATTCCAAACAACTCCACTGATTTTATGAAGTTTCCACGAAACCTTCTGTTTCTTTAGCTTTTAAGCAAATGACTTTGCCCCTCTCAAGGTCAACCTAGTCCCAGGGCCAGGAAACCAGTCTCTGGTGCTCTCAAAGGCACAAGGAATTCAGGCCTCTCCAGTGTGTAAAAATCAAAAACCAAAACAAACACAAAACAAACCTAGCAATTTTGTCAGAAGGCAGACATTGGGGGGGCGGGGGGAAGGCTGGGTCTGGCTAACGGGGCAGAGGAGAGAAGCAGTTCCTAGAACAGAAGGTGTGATGAGACTCTGCCAGTGTAAGGAAGAGAACAGTATTTGGGGAGGACAGGAGTCTGCTCCTGGGAGGGAGTCATGGAAAGGCAAGGGCAGCCCAGCTCAGAAAGGTAAAATGATAAATTTGGAGCTGACTGTGGGGTTAGAATTCCAGCTCTGCCACTTAACAGCTCTGTGACCTTGAAAGAATTACCTAACCTTTCTGAGCCTCAGCTGCTTAATTTCTAACATGAGGATAACAGTCATAGCTATTCCACTGGGTTAGTGCGAGCATTAACCCTTGGTATGCCAACTAGGTGTATTAGACACAATTTGGGGTTGGGTTTTTTAAAACAGTTTTAGCTTTTTTTTTTTTTTTTTTGTTCAGTTTCTTTTTTTTTTATTTTTTTTTAATTTTTTTTCTCTTTAATTGTCTTTTTTTTTATAATAGTTTATTGTCAAATTAGTTTCCATATAATTTTAGCTATTTTTAAAGACTAGAATTACGTGCCTTTTATTTCTTTAGAGATCTTCTGAAGAACAAAATGAAAATTTATCTTAGTATTTTTAAAAAATAGAATAAACCTCATTCTGTCTTGTAATTTCTATATGAATCCATTGGACTCTTCCACACATTTAGTGTACATTTTGAGATCTGAGTGATCTTATTTTTCCTGTATCATAAAACATTTTTCTAATTCATCATCCTAGAAATTACTGCATGTTTTAAACATTACTCATTAATTATTCCCAATGACAGCATAAAAAACTAAAATAATGAGCAAATAGAGGAGAATAAATACTTAGGATAAAGTAATAGTGAAATAAATCATCATTCTTCACTATTCTCCAAGTATTAAATTCACTGCCCAGGGTTTTGCATCATCTTCAAGAAGGTATAAGACCACTGACACCTGTTTTTAGCTCTCACTGAGCATGATTGAGAATCCAGAATTTTTCATTTTCCACCTACATCAGCAAAGAGAAGAAAATGCACAGTAGATAACATTTCACTTTTAATAGTGAATAGTGAATGACAGTGACTAATAATTGAAGAAGAAAATATAAAGAACAGAGCAGTGCACTCTACACAATAATGATGATACTGAAGCCATAGGGGAAATCTTCAAAGGAGGCTACAAATACTATTGGAGGTAGCTTTTCTCAAACATAAGAATCAACAATAAACATTAGATTTCCAATTGTGAAAAGGAAGCAGGACATTCTCATCCAGTGAATTATTTAACAGGAAGGACTTCATGAGGCCAAGAATTTGCAACAAGACTCTGGACCATCCCATTTGGCTAAAGGGACAGTATTCATTTTGCTAAAGGGAAAGTATTGTGTGACAGTGATCTTTCATTTTTTTTATGAGGTTTCTATTACCAAAATGCACTTGATATAAAAAGGTTTAACTCTTATTAAAATTTCCTTAAAATTATTTTTATTAGCCTTTCTTTTGTAAATGACCCATAAAATGACATATATACATATGTATGTAAGTGTGTGTATATAGGGGTGTGTGTATATGTATATTTAATAAAAAGGATCCATTGGCCCCAGATGTAAATGGTGAAGACTACTTTTTCTGGTACACTGAGGGTTTAATGAGTTCCCACAAGTAAAGTGGTTGGAACACTTGTGGACATGTAGTGAGCACTGTGTAACTAACTGCTGCTGCTGCCCCTGCTATTAATCCTACCACAGTGAAAGGAAAGCTAGAAAAGGTCAGGGCCGTGGAGCAGGTGATGTGAAAGACCTGACCACTAGAGGGAGCCTAGAATAAAGCCTGGGGCCAAACCTGGAAATAAAAGTTCATGACACTTTCTCCACAATTCTGAAATCCCAAAGCTCGAAATACCAAACGCCTTCCTTTCAGTAAGGTAGACATTGAACCAATTTGACAGCAAAACCTGACCGGGACTTAGTGTGAAGCTATTTAAAGTTTTGATTTAATCCACTTACTGTAAATATGCATACATTTCACTGGCGAAACATTAATGTGTGTGATTTGAGTGTGTGATTGGAGTCCCACCTCAAGCCCTGTCAGTACTGTAATGTATGGTATATAAATCATATTCCCTTACTAAATCGGAAACTTTCTGAATCCTAAAGTATGTCTGCTAGCAAAAGTTTCTGTTTAGGGTTATAGACCTGTGGACACATACCATCATAAATAAGACACTCAACAGTTCACTTTTCTTCCTTCTAATACAAGTTAATAAAATTGAGAGGCAGGGAGGGAAGGAGAGAAAGAGAGGGAGAGAACAAAGGTCTATAGGTTTTTGTAAGCAACTGCTTGAAATAAAACTTCAAGGTGAGTGAATGAGCAGCCAGTAATGAATGAATGCAATTAGGAACTGGAGAGCTGTTCATGTTTACATAAGCAGCGAGATAACAAAACGTGTGCAGAGAGTTGGGAAACTATTGTAGAACAAGTATGACACTTGTTCTTAGAGACACTGTACTTAGAGCGGTCATCATCTGAGTTACAGCCTTCAAGCAGAACCGCATCCTAGCCATCCTGCAAGCTGACCTCTCTCTGCATGCCAGGGACAACTCGATTCAACTCAGTTCTGGGGACCCAGCCCTTCCCAGCCTCCCAATCCTGCCGATGGCGGAAAGGCCGCCCAGCCCGAAGTCCCGCTCATACAGACACCACTCTCCATAAGGCCAGGAAGCCCACTCTGTAGCCACTTCTGTTCCACTGAATCATTAGTCCTCACCATTTTCCTCCAGAAGATGAGGCTTCTGTGGCTCCTGTTCAGACGGGGGGTCCACGGACAGGAGCTGGTGGCTAAGGGACTCCTGCACAACTCCAGGTGGCGCCATCTTCTGAGGAAGCACTTCGGGACACACCACCATCTGACAAGCACAACCACACCAATCAGCACACTGGAGAGAGGACTAAGAAAGAATCCAGTAGAGTCACACTATTCTTCCATTCACTCCTTTGCCAAATATTTAATGTGCATCTGCAACTAGCCTGGCACTGATTACGCAGTGGCTTAACAAACAGCTTCTTTCTAGTCAGAGATGGCTTCTATTAAACATATCAACACACAAATAAATGCATAACTGCAAACTGTTACCTGTTGGAAAGGAGAGGAAAGTAGTGCCCTACAACATAACAGATGAGACCTACTTTAGAGAAAGTGGCCAAGGAAGGCTTGTCTGACAAAGTGTCACTGAAGTAAACACCTACAGGGCCAAAGAAACCTGTCAGGGGAAAAGTAAGTGTTCTGGGAAGAGAGAACAACATAAGCAAAGACGCTAAGGCAGCAAAGAGATGGGTGATATGGTCAAGGAACGGTAAGGCAGCCAGGGTAGGCCAAGTTTACCGAAGAGGGGAGAGAAGTGAGGTGGTCAAGGTCAATATAGGACTCGGGAAGCCACACTCAGTTCCTCAGCGAACCAGGTTCAAGTAGGACAGACCAACACGAAGACAAGAGCTGGTTCCTATCCAGCATGCTAATTAAGTACTCCATGTTTCTGTTCTGGGCTCTTGCTCGACCTTAGAAGGGTCGCAGTTACTCTGCCACAATCTGTCTCCACAATCTGTCTTTTCTGGAAGTTACTAGCTCAGCAGCATCCTAGCAGGTATTTAGATCCTGCATTGAGACAGAATTGCCATCCCCCTCTCCCCCTCCCTTATGTTTCAGAGCACTTTAAAATTTAACCCTCTTAGCACTGGCGAAATGTGGTACAGGAGGTACGTTAAGAGGCAGCTGCAAAACAGCTGTGGTGAAGATCACTCCACATGGATGTTTGTGTGTCCTCGTGGACCCACTCAGAATAAGAGTTAAGATGATGCCAAGTATGTCAAAGGGCCCATCAGCGCCAAAGAAGCAAAGCAGCCCTTCACATCCCCTGAGACTAGGACACAGAAACCAAGGACACAGAAACCAAGGAGGAGGGTAAAGTTGAAAGCCTGGGAAAAGGGCCTGCCAGAGACAGTAACTGCCTGGAGATAGAGCTGAGGAGCAATGCTGGGGACACAGACAGGAGGGAGAGAGAAAGACAAACAAAGGGAGCCGTGGAGGCCCTTAAGAAAATCCCCTCTATGGGCTTCAAATCCCTGATACCACTAAGAAATTATTTTTCTCTGTGTCCCTTACAAAGATGGGCTGCATATCACAATGAGAGATAAATGCACATATCTGCTGTAAATCTTTTTTTTTCTAACTTTTTAATGTTTATTTTTGAGAGAGAGAGAGAGAGAGAGAGAGAGAGAGAGAGACAGCGTGAGCAGAGGAGGGTCAGAGAGAGGGAGACACAGAATCTGAAGACAGGCTCCAGGCTCTGAGCTGTCAGCACAGAGACTGATGCAGGGCTGGAATTCAAGAACCAAGAGATCATGACCTGAGCTGAAGTCGGACACTTAACCAACTGAGCCACCCAGGCGCCCCTCTGCTGTAAATCTTCTACTTAAAAAATACTTCCTGTTTTTAAGTGTATTTTTGAGTATTTATTACTAAAAAAATCAGGGAAAAGTTTATTAATATCCCAAATAGGCCTAAAAAAGAAGCAACTGGATGTCACCATGAAGTTTCACTTTCTGTCCTGATGGAAGCAACAGAAAGATTCATATATTCCCATCTGGAGGACGTCTGGTATAGCCAAGGGTCTGACTGATGGTCAGTAGCAATTTCCTCTGCTGCCCACTTGCCTCATGGAGCGAGCTAAACCACTTGAAGAGCTTGAGAATGTTCTGGAATGTTAAAGTAGCCTTTATCCAGACATAAAGAGTAATGAGATTGCGATCTGACACCAATGTGCAGTGGCTCTAAAGAATGCTGGAAATTTAATTAGCTTCAAACCCTTGTGATCTAAGGTTTCATGAGTTTTGTTTCTTTGCTCTAACAACAACAACAACAAAATTAAAGCTTAAGAGAGTGCGACCCTAGCAACAAGAAGGTAGAGGGTCAAGTTAAATGAATAAGAAAAGAAGATGTAACAACATAAAAACATTGATCCTCCCTAGAGGCACCTGGGTGGCTCCTCTGGTTATGTGTCTGACTTTGGCTCAGGTCATGGTCTCATGGTTTACAGGCTCGAGCCCCATGTCAGGCTCTGGTGTAGAGCCTGGAGCCTGCTTCAGATTCTGTGTCTCCCTCTCTCTCTGTGCCCCTCCCCTGCTTACGCTCTCTCTCTCAAAAATTCAAAAAAAAATACATCAAAACAGTATTTTTTAAAAAGATACCAATTTTCTTCCCTAAATTAATATAGGATTTACTACAACCCCAACAACAACAACAACAACAAAAAAAACAAAAAACAAGAGATTTCTGGAGTGGTGAAAACTACATTAGTAATTCTAAAGTTCATAAGGAAAAAAGAAAATATTGAAAGCATTTGGAAGGAAGAAGGGTAGCCCTAACACATATCGAAACGCGTTACAGAGCTCAAGTAACTAAAATACTCATAGGTGAACAGATAGTAAGATCAACAAAACATTACTAAAATAACATAAGTAGATCGAGGGGCGCCTGGGTGTCTCAGTCAGTTAAGCATCCAACTCTTGAGTTCAGCTCAGGCTGTGATCTCATGGTTCATAGGTTCAAGCCCTGCATAGGGCTCTGTGCTGACAGCATGGAGCCTGCTTGAGATTCTCTGGATTTCTCTCTCTCTGCCCCTCCCCTGTTCACATGTACTCACACACACTTGTGCTCTCTCTCTCTCTCAAAAAAAAAAAAAAAAAAAAAAGACCATAAGTAGACCTAAACGAATGCAGAAATTTGGTATGTAATAAAGACAGCATTTTAATTAGAGAGAGGAAAAAAGGGATTATTCTACAAGTTGCTGGGGCAACTGGACAGATATCTGGGAGAAAAAAGTTGTAACCATACCAAACACTGTGCACCAAAATAAAATTTTTTTTAACTTGAGAAGACACTATTAGAAAAACTTCTTATGATACTGTGGAGAAGGCCTTTCCAAGTATGGCACAAAACCCAGAAACTATAAACTAAAAGATATATAACAGACTACATAAAAATAAAAAACCCTCCCAAAGCAAAAATCTCCATAAGCAAAGATAAACAACAAAATGGAAAAATAAACCTGCACCTCAAACGACAGACATAGTGCTTACTTTCTCAAATAGGCAAATAATGTAAACAGATAACTCACAAAAAAGAGTACACACTGGCTGGCTCAGTTGGTGGAACATGTGACTCTTGAACTTGGGGTTGTAAATTCAAACCCCACATTGGGTGAAGAGCTTAATTTTCAAAAAGGCAAAAAAAAAAGGGTACACACATAGTCCTTTAAAAAATATACTATGGTCGGGGCACCTGGGTGATTCAGTCAGTTAAGTGACTGACTTTGGCTCAGGTCACGATCTCATAACTTGTGAGTTCGAGCCCTCCATCAGGCTCTGTGCTGACAGCTCAGAGCCTGGAACTTGCTTTGAATTTTGTGTCTCCCCCCCTCTCTCTCTGCCCCTCCCCTGCTGGTGTGTGTGCGCTCTCTCTCTCAAGTATGAATAAACTTTTAAAAATTAAAAAATATATGCATATGTATATACATATGGATATGGATATGGATAGAGTATACTGTGGTCAAACTCACTCATAATATGAGAAATGCATTTTAAAATAGCACAGAAATGGAATGTTCCATCTTTCAGACTGGCAATGACAAAAAGTTGGGTAATATCATGTGATCGGGCCGTAAGCAAAAAATTTCTCTCACACCCCGCAATTGGGAATAAAAACTGGTATAGCCTCTACCAAGGGCAATTTCTCAACAGCTGTCAAAATTACAAATGCACATGGTCTCTGAGCCAACAATCTGACTTCTAAGCATTTATTATTCTATAATTAAGAATGAATGTAAGGGACAGTCATTGTAGCAAAGTTTACATTCAGAAACAATCCAAATGAATGACTTAAATGGCCTTCGGCAGGAGTTTAATTATGGTACATCCATCCACATGATAGAATATAAGCAGTTTCCAAGAGGGAGGCAGGTCTGTTTGCACCAACATGGAACAAACCAAGATACAAGCAAAAACAAGAGGCAGAAGTACACAGCAACTTAAAAACATCTGTGGGTTTTTTTTTTTAATGTTTTTTATTTATTTTTGAGAGAGACACACACACACACACACACAGCATGAGCAGGGGAGGGTCAGAGAGAGAGGGAGACACAGAATCTGAAGCAGGCTCCAGGCTCTGAGCTAGCTGTCAGCACAGAGCCCAATGTGGGGCTCGAATCCATGAACCATGAGATCATGACCTGAACCGAAGTCAGACACTTAACCGACTGAGCCACCCAGGCACCCCTGTGGTTTCTTAAAGCATATCATCCACACGTCCACTTATACACACAGAAGAAAGTATATCTCTGTAAGGACACAGAGGTACCAGGTGACAGTGGCTGCCTCTGAAGAGAACTAGGGAGCCAGAGAAGGAGAGGCAGGAGGAAATTTACTTTTCATAACAACCTTATGCACCCTTCGAATTTTGTACCACGTCAATCAAAAGATAAATACAGTAATTTTAAAAATAAATAAAATCGCAGACTGTCTTCTCCAGGTTAACACACTGGATATTGCTTCTCTTTGCTGGAGTGGCAGGAAATCTCCACAATGTAACTAATCCCAGGAGAACAAAGAACATGAAAGAAGCACCAGAGCGCTAAGGATCTCACCCCTGCTCAGCAGCACCTTAACTCTCATCCTCTCCTTCCCCATTGCTCTAGCGTCTCCTCTTCCACTCACCTGTTGTCTGCGTTCCTCTAGTTCTCTCTGTATAGTTTCTACCACCGCCACGGCCTCTTCTCCACTTTCTGGGTGATGTTCTCTCACCCAGGTCTGGAACTCTTCTGGCAGGATGGTCAGGAACTGCTCCAGCACCAGCAGCTCCAGGATCTGCTCCTTGGTGTGCAGCTCGGGCCTCAGCCACTCGCAGCAGAGCACCCGGAGCTGGCTTAGCGCCTCCCGGGGGCCTGATGCCTCATGGTACTGGAAGTGCCTGAAGCGCTGGTAAAAAGTTTCAAACATCGGAGGGTTGTATTCTTGCATCCAGGTACAGTCCTCTTCTTCCACCTTCACTATTAGAAGGTCTTCTTGCTCCTGTGAAGTCTCAGTGGGAGGGTCTAAGTCTATAACTTCCCCAGATTCTGTCATTATCATTCCAACTCAGAGGGATGTCTCTCCAGGTTAGCGGTGTCACACAGGTCAAATCTGGTTTCTGCTCTTTAAGATCTTCTGAAGGGCAGTTTCACTAGCGTGCAACCTACTGATATATTAGAAAGCAGTATTAGCAAAGAGATGACAAAGAGGTCATCTCTACTAAAGATGACCACTCAACAGAGTAATTTACTTTAAAATATAAACAAGACAAGCCGTCACTGCACCCATAAAATTACTACTAATAGAAAACATTTCCAACATTTAAATGGAAACATTTTAAAAAATGTAAAGAAAAGGGGCCCCTGGGTGGCTCAGCAGTTAGGTATCAACTCTTGATTTCAGCTCAGGTCATGATCTCACGGTTGTGAGATGGAGCCTGACAGGCCGCTTGGAGCTCAGTGGGGCCTACTTGGGATTCTCTCTCTCTGGCCCTCCTCCGGTCATTCACTCTCCCTCTCTTTCTCAAAATAAACAAGCATTTTTTTAAAAAACATAAAGAGCAATAAAACTTTGACATCAGGCCTTTCCGAGTACAATTTTAATGGTGAAGAGCACTAAATATATAAATAACATGCCAAGACTTACTACGTAGTCCAGACGCAGTCTCTCCTTTTCTCTACGAGCCAAACTTAAAACAGGGGTCGAAAATATTACAGTGGTCAAAACGGGTCCTGTCCTTCATGTCACAAGAGCATGAAGGACCAACAAGAGACTTCATTAGTCCCGAAGAGAAGCTGAGTTACATGCACAGATTGGAACCCGTATTCCACTGAATCGCCCCTGACCCCATAGACATGGAAAACGGGCCGGTCAAGGTTAGACACAGAATACCCGTCTGGATACAAAGCCCATTCTCTTTCCTCAAGGTACCAGTCCCGGGGAGCTCTCCTGGACGACCAAGCTCCCGCAGCCAAGATTGGGAAGATGGGTTTCTCCCTAAAAACGGAGAGAAAACCGAAGCCTACACTTCGCAACACTTCCTCGCCGGAAGTAAGCAACTCCAAGCGTTCCCGGTCCAACGGGGTCGAGCCATCAATCCCACCGCCGAGAGCACTTCCGAGTCCTCTCTAGGAATCCCGGAGGTCCTCGCCTCGCAGCGGGCGGGAGCTGCCCGCCCCAGGCCCCGCCCCGGAGAGGCTGTGGGCCAATCGGCGGGGAGTTGGGGCACCTCCTAGGACTGGGCCGTTCCCCGCCCACCGAACCGCAGGTTCAGCGTCACTAGAGCCGGAGTGGAAACGGAGCCAGCTGCTCCCCACCTGTACCCAAAGCCATTTATACAGCCAGGGCTCCTCCCCTTTCCTTGGGAGTCTGGGCAAACGACCGGACCTTAAATGTCCAGAGTGGTTGCTAAGGCAACAGTTGCTAATGTCTGATTGGCCATGGAACTTGCGCTCCCCACCCCCAACGCTCTGCGAAACACTTGGAAGTATGTTCGTCTCTCCCTGAGAACCCGCAGCCCTAACTTCTCTTTAATATTAAATCTTTCGTTTTCTTCACCTGATTCCTCGCCTCTGCCCACACCCGGTCTGCAGACACACCCACCTCTTCACCACCGCGGAGAGCTCACAGGGCCTGTCTCCGACGTCAGACCTGGGAATCCTAGGAGCCTACATCTCCCAGGAAGCCCCGCGCGGGCCACGCCCACTAGCCAATAGGGCCGCGGATCTCTTTGTAGCTTCGGTCTCTAGGGCCTATCAGTGCGGGAGGCGGGGAGGCGTTACCTTGACCGCCTCCTCCCAGAAGAAGGATTGTGGTCGAGAGGGTTGCTCTCCTGGCTAGGGAAGAGTGGGGTCGGGAGCCCCTCATTCCTGTGTAGGAGGAGAGTCGTCCATGCAGGGCTTCTCTACCAGAGGGA
This sequence comes from Mungos mungo, assembly GCA_004023785.1. Lineage (NCBI taxonomy): Eukaryota > Metazoa > Chordata > Mammalia > Carnivora > Herpestidae > Mungos > Mungos mungo. Next base: position 35,702 of record PISW01009220.1, on the reverse strand, counting down.
TGCCCTTCTTAATAATCTCTCATTTTTGTATCAGGCTTAAATTGACCCTGCAGTATGTTTGGTAGATTGTAGTATTTGTATGGTTTCACTTTTTACATTTACATTGCGTACTCACATCTGAACATTGAGCCTTTGGTCCATTCAAAATTATGGTGTATGGTGTGAAGTATAGCTCTAACTTGATCTTTTGCCAATCCATTACCCAAATGTCTCAACATTTATGAAAAAGGCTATCTTTACCTCCCATTGATTTGTGATGCTGCCTTTATCATACACTAAATCCTCATGTTTTGTGGTCTGTTTCTAGATTTTGTATTCTGTCGCATTGGTCGATTTGTCTATGCATGTGATAATATTGAACATTAATAATTGGTTTTACTGTTTCGCATAGAGAATGCCCCTAGTTGTGTTTCCTCTTCAAAGTATTTTTGTTTCTTTAGTTCTTTTCCAAATTAACTTTAGATTCAATTTTTCTGGTTCCAAAAAGAAATCTGTACTGGGATCATTTTTAATATGTATTCACTTAGGGAGAATTGACATTCATTTTTCCCTTTTATAAGGTTATTTATGTATTTTTATTTTTTTAAATTTTTTATGTTTATTTATTGAGAGAGACAGACAGAGAGCATGATTGGGGAGGGCCAGAGAGAGAGGGAGACACAGGATTCAAAGCAGGCTCCAGGCTCTGAGCTGTCAGCACAGAGCCCGATGCGGGGCTGGAACTCATGGACCATGAGATCATGACCTGAGCTGAAATTGGACACTCAACCTATTGAACCACCCAGGTGCCCCTTTATGTATTTTTTAGAGAGAGTGAGTGCATGAGCACAAACAGGGGAGGGGCAGAGAGAGGGAGGGAGAGAAAGAATCCCAAGCAGACATCATGTTGTCAGCACAGAGCCCTAAGCTGGGTTCGATCTTAGGAACCATGAGCTCATGACCTGAGCCCAAGTCAAGAGTCAGACGCTTAACCAGCTGAACAACCGAGGTACCCAGGGAGAATTAACATTCTTATAAAGTTTATTTTCCTATCCAAGAACATGGTAGGTTTTTCCATTTGTGGGGGGGGGGGAGCCTAATTGTGGATCCTTTGGGAATGTTTTAAAGTTTCTTCATGTATTTTCCACATAGCTTGTTGTGTTTATTCCCAAGTGTTTTATCTTTTTTTGTTGTTAATATTGTGAATAGGGTTGCACTGGCTATTAAAAGTATGTCTATCTATGGCAATGAGAAAGAACGAAATCTGGCCATTTGTAGCAACATGGATGAACTCGAGGGTGTTATGCTAAGTGAAATAAGTCAGTGGACGCCTGGGTGGCTCCGTCGGCTAAGCCTCCGACTTCAGCTCAGGTCAGATCTCACATTCGTGGGTTCAAGTCCCGTGTCAGGCTCTGTGCTGACAGCTCAGAGCCTGGAGCCTGCTTCCAGTTCTGTGTCTCCTTCTCTCTCTGCCCCTCCCCGTCTCATGCTCTGTCTCTCTCTGTATCAAAAATAAATAAAACATTAAAAAAAAAAGAAATAAGCCAGGCAGAGAAGGACAGATACCATATGTTTTCACTCATATGTGGAACAGGAGATATTTAACAGAGGGCCATGGGGGAGGGGAAGGAGGAAAAATAGTTAAGGAGAGGGAGGGAAGCAAACCATAAGAGACTCTTAAATACTGAGAACAAATTGAGGGTTGATTTGAGGGGAGAGGGAAAAAGGGGTGATGGGCATGGAGGAGGGCACTTTTTGGAATGAGCACTGAGTGTTATATGGAAACCAACTTGACAATAAGCTATAAACGAAAAAATAAATATATAAAAGTATGTCTGTTAGTTTTTGTTGTGTAACAAACCACCCCAAACTTAGCAACCTAAAAAAGGAACCACTTATTTTGCTTATGACTCTGCGGGCTTACCTGGCTGGTTTTTCTGCTAGGTTCCTTCTTTTGTCTGTGTTCAGCTGCTGGTTGAGCTAAGCAGTTCTCCTGGAGATTAACTGGCTGTCACTTGGAGTGCTAGGAGGCATTTGGGCCACAAGCTTCCTATCATCTGGCAACCTAGCTCACACTTCTTCACCTAGTGGTGGCAGGTTACAAAAGCAAGAAACCAGAGATTGCAAAAGTTCTTGATACCCACATGGTGCCACATCTGCCACATTCTGTTGATCAAAGCAAGCCACAAGACCAGCCCAAATCCAAAGGGTAGGGAAATAAATTCCACTTTTAGAAGGGAGGACCTGCAAAGTATATCCCTATACATTTTGTTTTACTTTTTTGACCATTTTTGCAATATACCACAATAAGATACCATCAAGAGGAGAAAAAAGGGTGATGATCCAGTTAGTACTGAAATGGACTTTCCACATAACCATTAGCTTGCATGGCACAGTAAAAGGTCTCTGAAGTGCTGTTTTGGGCGCTTTGAATTTTGTTTTTATATTAAACTAGACCTTCAGAGACCTGAATACTTAAACTATACTTTTTTCTTCCTTCACAGAATTAGCTCTTTATTTTTAATATTTTGAATTTTTATTTAAAAATTAGTTAACATATAGTGTAATACTAGTTTCAGGAGTAGAACTTAGTGATTCATCACTTACACACAACACCCAGTGCTCATCACAAGTGCCCTCCTTAATACTTATTACCCATTTAGCCCATCCCCCACCCACGTCCCCAGCAGCGACCCTCAATTTGTTCTCTAGAGTCAAGAGTCTCTTATGGTTTGCCTCCCCCCCCCTCCTTTTTCCCCCTTCCCTTATGTGCATCTATTTTGTTTCTTAAAGAATTGGCTCAACCATCAACTAACATTGAAAGGAATTAAAATCCATTAATTTTATTTATTACATAAATCCTAAGATACTGTCCACTATGTCACATAGTCCTTTCCCAGGGCACTCATGGGAAATTTCCCTTCCCCCTTGGTATCAAGAATAGCTGTATTTCTCCTTAGCTGCTATTAATAGTTTGTTTTTACCCAAGATACACTGCATATCATGTAACTGATCTTGTTTTCCTCTTGCATTGGCTGCTGAGGCTTTTCAGAGTCAAATTGTCAACTACCTTTTGCCAGTTTATAGGAGCTTACAGTAGGCAACTTGTAATCTCATTTTATCCTCGGCCCCATCTATTTATCCTTGCTTTATTTTTCTTTTCTCAATTATTTTTTAAAGGGGAAGCACTATATCATGATTAGAGGCCATAGTCACACAACCCAGAGGCAGGAGCTGGTAGAACCTGACCAGTGACCAGCTGGTGAGCAGACAACCTTACTGGGAGGAGGGCACTTGTGGGGAAGAGCACTGGGTGTTATATGGAAACCAATTTGACAATAAACTATTTTTAAAAAAAAGAGAGAGAGAGAGAAAGAGAAAAAAAAGAAAAAAATTTTTAAGTGTCTAACCCTTAAGAGACTGAGAATAGAGTCGATGTCTACTCAGTTTTATAACTGTAGTGTCGAGCACGATGCCTTGGCATGTAGGAGGTAACTCTACAAACCTTTCTTTTGTAAATACCACACGGATGGATGACTGTTTACCACTCATTGTATAGTTGGACTTTTAACTTTTCCTACAACAAAATTTACAAAACCTTTTTAACAGACAGTGTGTTAAAAAATGACATTCAAGCTGTAAATAAGAGTATCATTTAGTTCTATTAAGCAGAACGACTATAAGCTCCACCAGGACGGTACACACGCACAGGAAATCTCTGGAAGGGGCAGGACGGCAAACCACCGAGATGGATCTCACTCCTCCTGGGCGCCTAGAGAGGCCCGGAAATGTCCGGGAGGGGTGGGCACCGCAGGCAGTCGGTGACGCACTTCCGGCCTTGGTTAATACTTTTTGTCACAGGACGTCGCAGGTAGTGGTTGGACTACCCGCTGGAAGAGGGTTGCAGAAGGCGTCTGGGCTGCATAGAGCCTCGCTTGAGACGGGGTAATCGGGAGGCATCGCTCTGGGAAGGTCCGATGAGTTCCGTGGCTTTCTGCAGGGTTTGCTATCTTCTCACCTGAAGGCAGAACTCCGGTAAAGTCAGTGCCGGAGTAAGATGAGTTCTAGCTTGACCGCGAGTCAAGTCAGTGACGCTGAGGCAGGATCCTGGATGGCAGCTGCGAAGTCCAGGGTCGCTGCGCAGTCTCCGCGTGATGGACTTTTGATAGTAAAAGTGGAGGAAGACTCAGCCGGAGGTCAGGAGTCGGACCTGCCTGGGGACTGTCAGGATCCGGAAAAGTCGCGACAGCATTTTAGGCGGTTCCGTTACCAGGAGGTAGCTGGACCCGAAGAGGCGCTAAGCCGGCTCAGGGAACTTTGTCGCCGGTGGCTGAGGCCTGAGATGCACACGAAGGAGCAGATCCTGGAACTGCTGGTGCTGGAGCAGTTCCTGAGCATCCTGCCCCAGGAGCTCCAGGCCTGGGTGCGGAAGCACTGCCCGCAGAGCGGGGAGAAGGCTGCGGCCATGGTGCGCGCTTTTCAGAGAGCGCTTGAGGGGGCCTCACCCGAGGTGAAGAGTTAAAGTGTTCAGGTGGTGGGGGTGTGAGGAATAGAGGTGTACGGGGTACTAAGAGTTTCAGATCTTATTTCCTTACTACATTTTTTAACTTAAGGGTGTGCATGAAACTTCCTTTCTGTGGTGAAAGAAATCTATTGAGGAAACGATCTTTGAGTTGATAGACTTTTGAGCACAAAACCAACCTGGGAGTATTGTTTACCCACTGTAAGACACCCTCTTGTCTAACCAGATTATTTGGGGAAGAAAGGTGTCAGGATGGAAAGCGGCTGCATGTCTTTAACTACTTAGGCTAGAACAGCAATAAGGAGCACTTTGAATGTGAGGTTCCCATTTTGCTTTTTTAAGTTTGGCGACCCCTTCCTACAATTGATAATGGTACTTTGGAGAGAGGAGTGGGGCTGTAATGGAGGTAACCCATCATGCCTATGTGATGAAGCCCCCATAAAAATCCCAGTAGTGTGAGATTAGGACAGCTTCCACTTGGTGAACACATCCATATACCTGGAAGGTGACAAACTCCAACTCAATGGGGACAGAAGTTCCTGAGCTCAGGACCGACCTTCCCAGACCTCATTGTGTGTCTCTCCATTTTGCTGTTTATTTATATCCTTCATCATATATTTTTGTAATAAACTGGTAAGCCTAAGTGCTTTCCTGAGTACTCTGAGCTGTTCAAGCAAAGAATTGAATTGGTAGGGGGAGGTCACGGGAACCTTTGATTTGTGGCCAAGATGAACAGAGATTGCGGGTAACCTGGAGACCTGCTACTTGAGATTGGCTTCCAAAGTTGGGAAGGGTGGGTGGTCTTGTGGGACCAAGCCCTTTACCTGCAGGATGTGACTGTATATCTGGATAGATAGTGTCAATTGAGTTACACTTGAGGACACCCAGAGGGTGTTACTGAATTACTTGATGTGTGGGGAAACCCCTACATCTGGTGTCAGAAGTGAAGGAGTGTTGCTGTCAAAGTATTCAATGTATTGAGAGTAGAAAAGACACACAGGAATGTGATTTTTTTTTCCTTTGCCAGGAAGCAGAGGAGAGGCTCAGGGAAAAAAAAAAAAGTTACTATATTCAGATCTTAGAAACAGGAGGCACCGCATGACAGCAGGGCTTCCTGGGCAGGATATTAGGGATGGTCAGGAGGCAGAAGACAGGAGCAAGGGGAAGGTTTAGGCCAGAGCCTGTACTGAGGTTCCCCAGGGAAACACAGGGCAGGGAGAACAGTTTAGGATTAGCTGGTCTGAGTAATTTCAGCATGCTCTAATCTATAGCACTGGTTCCTAGTTGCCCTGAAACCTGACCCTCAGATGACTAAGGCAGAGTAGTGTTGCATCCTGGAGGGTACAGGCCAGGTAGAGGAGGTATGGCTTGAGATAAGCAGTCTTGGCTAAGCCCTTTGCTCAAAGATTGGCTAGCCCTGGGAAGGGCAGTCTCCCTAGCCAGATTTTTTTTTTAAGATGACAAAACATAACAAAATTTAAAAATGTATTTCTCTTTCCTGTCATTTAGTGAGAGATCCTTGAATTCAGTTTGTGACCCATTACTAGACAGACATATCTGCACACCAGTGGTTAGAACCTTCCTTTTCTAAGAACTGTGACTTTGCCTTCTGTGAATGGTCAACTTGCATTTAACAAGCTATCACAAAAGATCATCTTGCAGGATAATTATCTCATTGTGCAATGGTCAAGGGAAAGGAAATAGATTTTACTGAGCACTTGCTGTCAGGGAGGTACCTTCATCTTCTTAAATTTATATCCATTTCATGGATGAGGTAACCTATCTCACAGCCAGCACTGGAATTTGGCGCTTTCTGGTTACATTTTCAATCTGTATCAGATTTCTGTTTTGATAAATGATAAAAACTCAAATGAAGATTTTGCTCTTAACCCCCAAATTACCGTGGATAGTCCACAGAAAGGCTTTTCAGGATTACAAGAGAATACCAGTCTCTGTCTTTGTTACTTTGAAACTCCAGTCAGTACAAGACTCACTGGAACAGACTCGACAGCCATGGTTATTACTTGATTCCCAGGGCTTCCTGTTCCGTGTTTGCAGACTCCTCCCGAGTCTGGCCTCATCCTGAGATTAGTGGTCACTTACGCTGTCCTGGGACAGCAGGTGCTGAGTGGAGGTCTCATGTTGTTTCAGGAGTTGGTGACGAGTAAGAATGTGGATGTGTCTCTACACTGTGAGGAGTGGGAGCCTCTGGACTCAGCTCCAAGGGAGTTCTGCTGGGAGAGCGCCCGGAAGGATCATAGGACCTTGGTCTCACTGGTCTCGCCGAGTAAGTGCTGACTTTGTTTCTAGCTGTGTGTGATCTGTGGAGGGCTTGCTCCAGTACCATCCATGAGCCGGTCACACACACAGGTTGAGAGCCCTGGAGTCTCTTTTGTTACCGAGCGGACTCTTGCTGTTCTGTATTGTTAGGTGAGAGATTCAGCTTTTTATTTTGGTTCATTTTAAATAAAATACATGCAGAAAAATACAAAAACTCTAATGGGCATCTTGTATATCTACCACCCAGGTTTATCATAGATTCATATTTGGCCCTAATGGCATCATTCTTTTTTTCCCCCTGCCAAGAAATAATGTTACAACTATAGATGAAACTCTGGGTACCCTCCCTCAACCTGTTCTCCCCCCTCTTTCTTCAGAGGTAACCGATATCCTGATTGTGGTACTTACTTCCATGCATTTTTATGTTTTCTACATGTACACTTAGCTACATGTGCACATTGTATATATATGTGCACTTTCTATATACAAAAATGTGTGTGTAGGGGCAGCCAACTTTGGCTCAGGTCATCTCACGGTTTGTGGGTTGAAGCCCTGCAAGGGGCTCTGTGCTGACAGCTCAGAGCCTGGAGCTGCTTCAGATTCTGTGTCTCCCTCTCTCTCTGCCCCTCCCCCACTCATGCTCTGTGTCTCTCTGTCTCAATAATAAATAAAAACATTTTTAAACATGTGTGTAAACATCCATATGAATATATAAATATATAAACTTATAAACATATGTAGGATTTTTAGATGTTTTGGTGGTGTATAAATTATATTGCTGTGTAATTTTTTTTGTACTCTGCCTTTTTTTTCCCCGTTACATTTTTGGGATTGACATTACATTTGTAGCTCTAGTCCATTCATTTTAACACTTATAGCTTTCATTGTATGACTAGTCCAAAATTCATTTATCCACTGTCCTATCAGTGGAGATCAAGGCTTCTAGTTTTTCACTATTACAAATAGCAGTACATCGAACATACTTGAATCTTTCTGTGTTCACGTATAGGAACATACATGGGAACTAAAGAGAATAGACTTAGGCATGTTTGCCCATCTTGCTGTTCAGAAGGATCACAACCAGTTTGTACTCCTCCCGGAAATACATGGGAATTCTTCTTCCTCTACATCCTTACTGACATTTGGTGTTCGACTGATGGAATGATGGAACACAGTAGCTCATGTCTTCCTTTTAAAATATTCTGTTACATCAGGCCTCTGCTCAGAACCTGCAGTGGCTTTCTGTTTCATGCAGAGGAAAAGCCTGTGTTGCCTTGCGGGGGACCAGCCCACGCACCAGAGTCTAAGGGTCTGAGTAGGGGGTTGGTGTCGGCGAAATATCTATAAGAAAGAACACAGACAACATGAATGGTGGAAGAGACCACACTTTACTGTGAAACTTGGTGTCTTATATACCATAGGTGATTACATCTTTCTTTTAATGATTACATTGTTTGCAACTTCTTAGGAATC
>PISW01009220.1:0-27348 GCA_004023785.1 Mungos mungo | reverse complement strand
CAAGTCTGCCTATTTACTGAAGCCGCAATTACCAAGTGGCATGAACAATAAGGAAACTAACTCCAGTCTCTGATCCATTTAGGTCAGGCAGTCAGGCGCACACATTTTCAAGTAGGGGAAGCAGGGTCCCAAAGGCCACACAGCACTTCTGGCTGGATGGGCCCCAACATTGCCTGATGTGATAAGCCCGTCACCCTGCACACCTCTCCCCTGCGCTGCCCCTCACTCCCTGTGCTTCAGCCCCACCGACCTTATTGTTCCTTGACCATGGCAGGCATCTTTCCTCCTGTTCTTTGCTCTATTTCACCCTTCTACTTGGAATTTTTAAAATATTTATTTATTTTTGGAGAAAGAGAGAGAGGGCGACAGAGGATCCCAGGTGGGTTCCACACTGTCAGTGCAAAGCTCAATGTGGGGCTCAAACCCACGAACTATGAGATCATGACTTGAGCTGAAACCAAGAGTCAGATGATTAACTGGCTGAGCCAGCCAGGCGCCCCTCTACCTGGACTATTCTTCCTTCAGATCTCCACTAAGCAAATTCCTTGACTTGTTTCAGGTCTTTGCTCAGATCTCACTTTTCAGTGAGGCCCAACCTGACCGTCGTGTTTAATAGTGCAGTTTGCCTTCCACGTCTCCTCCCATACTGCCGACCCATCCCTCACCTTCCTCGACTTGGTCCACGGCATTCATCATCCTCTGACATCCAATAGAATTGACTTTCTGTTTATTTATTGTCTGACCACCCCTTCTAGAGTGTAAATTCCACAAGGGGAGGGACTCTTGTCTGTTTGGCTCTAATATATCCCAAGTAGTTGGAATAAACAGTGTTTGGCAGGTGCTCAATAAATACTAGTTGGATTAATGAACGAATAGTATTTTGTTGTTTTAACTTGGATTTCCCTGACTGGTTCTGGGTTAAATACCTTTCAGACTTTTTTGGGGGGACGGGTGCATTCTGTGAATTGCCTGTTTATTTCCTATCTCACTGCCTTTCCTCCATTATTTTTTTAATGCTTTGTGGCAGTTCTTTATATTTTCTGTATTAACTCTTTGTTATTTTACTATAATTTTTTAAATGTTTATTTATTTTTGAGAGAGAGAAAAAGAGACAGAGCATGAGCAGAGAAGGGGCAGAGAGAGAGGGAGACACAGAATCTGAAGCAGGCTCCAGGTTCTGAGCTGTCAGCACAGAGCCTGATGTGGGGCTCTAACTCAACGAATGGTGAGATCATGACCTGAGCCAAAGTCAAACGCGCAAGTGACTGAGCCACCCAGGTGCCCCTTGTTTTACTATAAGCTAGAAAAAAGAAAATGTTATTAAGAAAATTGTAAGGAAAGGAAAATACTGACTTTACCAAAAAATTCTGTACATAAGTGGGCCTTCACAGGTCAAACCCTTGTTCAGGGATCAACTATAGTCGGATTTTTTGATCTTTTACTTTATGGTTTATGTTTTTCCAGTCTTAGGAAAATACCAGGCCCTTCTCAATTTTTTTTTTAATGTCTATATATTTGAGAGAGAGACAGACAGGGCAGGAGTAGGGTGGGGGGGGCAGAGAGAAAGGAGACAGAATCCAAAGCAGGCCTCAGCTCTAAGCTGTCACCCAGAGCCCCATGCAGGGCTCGAACCCATGAACTGTGAAATCATGACCTGAGCCAAGTCCAGCACTTAACTTAATGAGCCATCCAGGTACCCCAGGCCCTTCTCAGTCTTGATTCCATCTTTGTAGACACAATTTAAAAATCTCTTATGTGCTTTTCACTGGTATTTATTTTCATATTTCTTTTTTTTTATTTTTTATTTATTTATATATTTTTTTGAGAGACAGAATGAGCAAGGGAGGGTAAGAGAGAGAGGGAGATACAGAATCTGAAACAGGCTCCAGGCTCTGAGCTAGCTGTCAGCACAGAGCCCGATGCGGGGCTCGAACCCACGAACCATGAGATCATGACCGGAGCCGAAGCCAGACACTTAACCAACTGAGCCACCCAGGCGCCCCTTTATTTTCATATTTCTAAATAGGATACTTATTCTGCTCTTTTCCCCTGATTTCAGGTATTACCTCTTGACTGTCTACTGAGGGAGAAAGGACTATACACACATTTAACAGTCTTTAATTCTCTCATTATAGTTCAATCAGTCCTTTTGCATATTGACATATCATATTTCAATATCCTACCTACGTAAATGTTATCTGTATTTACCCACATAAGTCTTTTATTTTACAACTTCTAATTTTCTCTGGAATTAATAATGCCTCATTTTGCATGCACTGCTTTTCTAACTATTGAACATCAGTTCACCCACAGGCTCCCTGTTAGAAATGTAAAGCTGTATGTTCAAATGTATCAGATATGCCTTCAGTTTCAAAGTCCACTTGGAGAAAGCCTTCAGAAACTTCTGCTCCAGTGTGAATGGGCTTCTCTCCAGGCCTGTCACACAGCTAGCGTTCTAAGAAACTTCTTTCACTGTCATCCTGGAATTCCTTTTCTCTTTCCTGGGCCCCATACCATTCTCTTCCTTGGTTTAGCCCCCTCTTTTTAATGGAGAACATCTTCCAGTATCTTCCAGAAAACATATGCATGGGAGCTTAATTTTTTGAAAGTTTGTATTAAAATGTCTCTATTCCTCTCCTATATCCAGATCATGGTATGGCCAGAATCCCCATTAGAAATTATTTTACCATTGAATTGTGAAGACTGAATTTTCTAGCTAGCTTGCCATGTTGCTACTGAGAAATCAGATGCCATTGTGATATTTTATCCTTGGTGTGTGATCTGTTTGCTCAAAAGCCTTTAGACTCTCTTCTTTATTCCTGCTGGTATGAAGTTTCAGAATGGATGTGGCGTAGTGTGAAGGAGAGTTTTTTTTCATTCATTGTTGAGTAGTGGGTGGGCCTTTGTAACAAGACACCCACATCTTTGAGTTCCGAGAAATTAAAAAATATTCTTTTAATGTTTATTGATTTTTTTAATGTTTTATTTATTTTTTGAAACAGAGAGATTCAGAGCATGAGCAGGGAGGAGCAGAGAGAGGGAGGCACAGAATCAGAAACAGGCTCCAGGCTCTGAGCTAGCTGTCAGCACAGAGCCCGATGCGGGGCTCAAACCCACAAATGTGAGATCATGACCTGAGCCGAAGTCGGACGCTTAAACCGACTGAGCCACCCAGGGGCCCCTGTTTATTGATTTTTGAGAGTGAGAGAGACAGAGCATGAGTGGAAAAGGGGCAGAGAGAGAGGGAGACACAGAATCTGAAGCAGGCTCCGGGCTCTGAGCTGTGAGCACAGAGCCCGACACTGGGCTTGAACCCACAAACCTTGAGATCACGATCTAAGCCAAAGTCAGACACTTATTCCACTGAGCCACCCAGGTGCCTGAGAAATTTTTTATGGTATTCTTTTATCTATCTGTCTTTTGATTTATCTATCTATTTTTATCTCATTCTCCCCCTGCCCCGCTCCCCCCCGTTTTCTTTCTGGAATTTCTTTTCATTGGATGTTGGAACTCATGGACTGATCACATCAGGTTCTTTGCCTCATCTTATTTCTTCATCTTTTGTTTCATTTTCTTAGGGAAATCTCCTTAGCTTTATTTTCCAGCTGTTAAGGCTGAAATATTTTTGCTCTCAATATTTTCAGGAGGCTTTTCTCATTCTTTAAATGTTCCTTTTCTTATGGCCTCCTTGTTTCCTGGATGCAATATCTTCTCTTATTTACCTGAGAATGTTAACTGTAGGTCGTTAGACTTTCTGTTTTACACATTGCATGTTTCCTCAGCACTTATATTCCAGGTTTTCCTGAAAGGTTGGTAACCTTTCACTTTCCATTTGTATGTAATAGTCAAACATAAGCATTCTGACTGAAAACTCTGTATTGGGGTAGGATTGTGACCTAGTTGTCTTCAGTATAGGGGAAATCATCAAGTGCTCTGCGGTTTTTTGTTTGTTTTTATTTTTGAGTGTCGCTGACACACAATGTTCTATCAGCTTCAGGTGTACATCATAGTGATTGGACAACTGTATACCTTATGCTCTGCTCACTACAAGTGTAGCTACTGTCTGTCCCGCTACATCTTATTACAGCATCATCTACTCTATTCCTAACGTTGTCCCTTTTATTCCCCTGACTTACTCCTTCCATAACTGGAACCCTGTACCTCCCATTTTGCCCAACCTTTTTCCATGTCCCCTCTGGCAACCATAGGTTTGTTTTATGTATTGATAGATCTGATTCTGCTTTTTGTTTGTTTATTCTTTTGGGGGGGGGGGATTCTACATATGAGTGGAATCATATGGTATTTGTCTTTCTCAGTCTGACTTATTTGTTTTTAATTTATTAAGAGGTGTCTGTTTGTGTGTTTTTTAAAGCAGGCTCTAAACCCAACATGGGGCCTAAACTCCCAATCCTAAGATCAGGAATCGTATGCTCTACCAACTGAGCCAGCAGGAACCCCATGACTTATTTCATTTAGCATAATACCTTTTAGGGCCATGTGTGTTATTTCAAATGGCAAGATCTCATCCTTTTTATGGTTGTATAATATTCCATTGTGTGTATATATCACTTTTTCTTTAGTCCTCTATTTATGGACACTTAGATTACTTCCATATATTGACTATAGTAAACCATGCTGCAATAAACGTAGGAGTGCATATATCTTTTTGAATTAGTGTTTTCATTTTCTTTGGGCACATACATGATAGTGGAATTATTGGATCATATGGTATTTCTATTTTTAGTTTTTTGAGGAATCTCCATACTGTTTTCCACAGTGGCTACACCAATTTACATTCCCATCAACAGTGCATGAAGGTTCCTTTTTCTCCACATCCCCACCAACACTTGTTATTTCTTGTCATACTGATTTTAGCCATTCTAACTGGGATAATTGGTGATCTCACCTTAGGGTTTTGATTTGCATTTGTCTGATGATTAATAATGTCGAGCATCTTTTCATGTGTCTCTTGGCCAACTCTATGTCTTCTTTGGAAATATGTCTGTTCAGGTCCTCTGCCCATTTTTTAATTTGGTGTTTATTTTGGTGTTGAGTTGTGTAAGTTCTTTTTATATTTTGAATATTAACCCCTTCTCAGATATATCTTTTGCAAATATCTTCTCTCATTGAGTAGATTGTCTTTTGTGTTGTTGATAGTTTCCTTTGCTATGCAAGAACACTTTTTTTTTTTTTAAAGATTTTCTTTTGGGGGCACCTGGGTGGCTCATTTGGTTAAGCATCTGACTTCAGCTTAGGTCATGGTCTTACAGTTTATAAGTTCGAGCCCCACATCAGGCTCTGTGCTGACACCTCAGAGTCTGGAGCCTGCTTCAGGTTCTGTGTCTCCCTCTCTCTCTGCCTCTCCCCTGCTTAGACTCTGTCTCTGTCTCTTTCAAAAATAAATAAAACATTAACAATTTTTTTAATTAAAAAAATTATTTTTAGCTAATTTCTACACGCATGTGGCGCTTGAACCCACAACCCTGAGATCAAGAGTCACATGCTCCACCAACTGACCCAGCAAAAGCTTTTTTTATTTTGATATAGTCCCAATAGTTTGTTTTTGCTTTTGTTTCCTTTGTCTCAGGAGACATATGTAGAAAATAGCCAATGACAGAGAAGCTACTGCCTATGCTCTCTTGTAGGAGTTTTATAGTTTCAGGTCTCACATTTAGGTTTCTAATCCATTTTGAGTTTATTTTTGTATATGATGTTAGAAAGTGATCCAGTTTCATTCTTTTACATGTAGCTATTGAGTTTTCCCAACACAGTTTATTGAAGAGTCTCTCTTTTCCCCGTTGTATATATTCTTGCCTCCTTTGTCAGTGACCATATAATCGTGAGCTTGTTTCTGGGCTCTCTGTTCTGTTCCATTGATCCATATGTCTGTTTTTGTTCCCATACCATACTATTTTGATTACGATAGATTTGTGGTATATATTTTTTTCTTTTTAAGATTTTATTTTTAAGTGATCTCTGCACCCAGGGTGGGCCTTAAACTTAGAACTGCAAAATCAAGAGTCACATACTCGACCTACTGGGCCCGCCAGGCATCCCTGTAGTATATCTTGAACTCCGATATTGTAATACCTCTGGCTTTGTTCTTCTTTCTCAGGATTGCCTTGCCTATCAGGTGCTGTTTTTGGGAATTCCCATATGTCATGCCTGGGCTCTCGACTTTTGCCATAGAGAGATTTATTCAACAAATATTTTATTGAGTGTCTGCAATAAGACAGGTGCTGTTCTTCTTTTTTTTTTTTTTATGTTCATTCATTTTTGAGAGAGAGATCACGTAAGCAGGGGAGGGGTTGAGACGTGGGTGGGGACAGAGGATCTGAAGCAGGCTCTCTGCTGACAGCACAGAACCTGATGTGGGGCTCAAACTCACGAATGGAGAGATCATGACCTGAGCCGAAGTCAGATGCTTAACCGACTGAGCCACCCAGGCGCCCCAGCCAGGTGCTGTTCTAAGTGCTGGGAACACATCAGGGAATAAAATCCATGAAATCCCTGCCACAAAAACCCCTGCCCTTTCTTGCCTGGAGGACATAAGCTTTGTAGCTCATTGTTTGGGGTGTGAGCAGAGAACAGCACTGAGGTTCCACAAATTGTGTGTCCCTTTTCACTTGATTCTCCTGATACAAAGTGGTCCCTGTCTCCTGTTCTCAGCTGTGCCAGATGTCCCCAGTCCAGAATTTACCTGGCTCAGTCCCTCTGGGGAGTAAACTGCAAAAATTCTGGATTGGGGGTAGAATCTGGTGGCTTGAATGCTCCTTTATAGACTTGCAGTCAGTCCTAGATTTGTCTCCTACCCTGACCTGCCTCCAGACATTGGAGGCATGGGGTGTGTTTGTTACCATAATTCATCACATGAATAGAATTTCTCTTATTAAACTATCCTCCACTCATGGGCTACAGGCTGTCATGCCCTTCTTGACATACCTTCCTGATATTGTGACTCCTATAACAGTGGAGTGAGGCAGGGGGAAAGAGAGGGATGTGTGGGTATAGGCACAAGTGTAAAAGGAAAGAAATGGGATTTGTACAGGTAAATGTAAGCACATTTGGCAGGTTAATTAAAATCATTTAACTCGAGGGGCTCCTGGGTGGCTCAGTCAGTTAAGGGTCCAGCTTTGACTCAGGTCATAATCTCATGGTCTGTGAGTTCGAGCCCTTCGTCAGGCTCTGTGCTGACAGCTCAGAGCCTGGAACCTGCTTCAGATTCTGTGTCTCCCCCTCTCTCTGCCCCTCCCCACTCATGCTCTGTCTCCCTCTCTCAAAAATAAATAAACATTAAAAAAAGATTTTCAAATCATTTAACTTGAGGAGTGGTTGATGGAGAATATTAAAAAGGTTTTGGAGGGGGGGGCTTGTAGGCACTTACTTGTTTTACTCTTGTGCCAGGATGAAATATCAGCCTTTTTTCTTTCTGGGTTTTTTTTAAAATTGTATTTAAATCCAAGTTTGTTAACATATAGTGTGATAACGGTTTCAGGAGTTGAATTTAGTGATTCATCCCTTACGTCTGACACCCAGTGCTCATCATAACAAGTGCCCTCCTGAATGCCCATTCCCCTAACCCACCTCCCCTCTAGCAACCCTCAGTTTGTTCTCTACATTTAATAGTCTCTTATGATTTGTCTCCCTCTTTTTTTCTTTTTTTAAATGTTTCAGGTTTGGAAACCAGGACCGAGAACAAATACTTTATTCCAAAACAAGAAGTTTTAGGAGAAATAGAGCCACGGGGGCAGCTACAAGAAGGGTCCCCCAGGAAGGCTCCCCCTGGGTGTGGTGATACTGGTAAGAATGGCGTGGAAAAGCAGTCAGAAAATCCCTCATCTCTGAAACTGGAAAATCCTCCTGAAGAGGAAGGACTCCCCAGCACCGCAGATCTCAAGAATGGTCTCACAGAGGAGGGAGACTTCAAACATGACGAACTTGGGAACAGGGCCAGAATGTCAAACTGGGTTCTTTGTCAGCATGTCCAGGCCGCAGGGAGGCCCGTTGACGGCCGCGAACAGGGGGACAGATGTACACAGAGTTCAGAGCCGGTAAAGCATCGCACAGTGAAGCCTCCTGGCTCCATCGACAGCGAGGAACAGCTCCGCAGTGCAGGCCTCTTTGAGACCCGGCAGCGGCTCCGTGAAGAAAGGCCTTATAAATGCGGGAACTGTGAGAAGAGTTTCAAACAGCGTTCTGACCTTTTTAAACACCAGAGAATCCACACAGGGGAGAAACCCTATGAATGCCAAGAGTGCAGGAAGAGCTTCAGTCAGAGCGCTGCCCTGATCAAACACCAGAGGACACACACTGGCGAGAAGCCGTACACCTGCCCCAAGTGTGGGGACAGCTTCCGGCAGAGCTCCCATCTCAACCGGCACCAGAGGATCCACGTGGGAGAGAAACACTTCAAGTGTCACGAATGTGGGGAAACCTGCCGTATTTCCAACCGTTTTAGACATCAGAGGCTTCACAAAGGGGAGAGACCCTATGGGTGTGAGGAGTGTGAGAAGAGCTTCAAACGGTGCTCGGATCTCTCTAAACACCAGAGGATCCACACCGGGGAGAAGCCCTATGGGTGTTCTGTGTGTGGGAAACGCTTCAGTCAGAGTGCAACCCTCATTACGCACCAGAGGACTCACACTGGAGAAAAACCTTATAAGTGTCTTGAATGCGGGGAAAGCTTTAGACAGAGTCCACACCTTATCCGACACCAAAGGATCCATAGAAATAAAGTTCCACCATTTTGACACGGCTGCTTCCTGGGATGGGGTGTGTGTGTGTGTGTGTGTGTGTGTGTGTGTGTGGTGTGTATGTTTTCTGCTGTCCAGAAATGCCATTCTTTGGCATTTGGAGTATGTCAGTCATTTGTGGATCATATTTCCACAGGCATAACACCCAAAACAGATCCAGCCTGACTTGGGTCTCAGTACCTACTCTGAGCATCACCGTGAAGCAGGAATGTGTAGGTGGGGAGCCCTTTTGAAGGATGTGGGGGTCCCCTGGAAGGGCCTCCCGACAGCAGCAAGGGCTCACTTGGGACGGTTCTATCCTGGTCTCTTATCTCTTGTTACCTCCACTTTCAGACCAAATCTTGCTCACCACTCACTTTCCTGAGAAATATTTGAGTCACTTGAATTGTCTCTCTGCTTCAATGGTGGACAGGATTTCAAATACATGATGATCCAAAGTTCGGTACATACAAGATGCAATCTCTATTGTTTGCTTTTTTAAAAATTAATTTTGCAGAGTTTCTCTTTCTTCCCCATTCTAGGGGTTCCATTTTATAAGTCTTGTTGATTTCTTTTCAAAGGAGAAGCAAAGGAAAACCCCACCCAAATACACCTACAAATTCCCATCATCATACCACTTAAAAAAGCTTATTAAATTATGGCACTTTATTTGAGAACTTTTGGTTTTTGATGAAAGGCTGCATTAAACCTTTTGGTAAGCTTTTTGTGTGGGGAGGGAGGCTCTTGTGATATCAAATAGCCTAAAACATGTTTTTTTCTGTCAAAGCTGCTTGCTTATTTATTTTATTTGAGAGCAGAAGAGGGGCGGAGAGAGTGGGAGACATAGAATCTTAAGCAGGCTCCAGGCTCTGAGCGTCCGCACAGAACCCAATGCAGGGCTCGAACTTAGGAACCACAAGTTCATGACCTGAAACAAAGTTAGATGCTTAGCTGACTGAGCCACCCAGGCGCTCCATCAAGGCTTCCTAATGTATGGGACATAAAGAAGTGGTGGGACGTGAATCCTTGAGGGTGTTCCAGAAGAGGACACCAAAGGCAGAAAGAAGTTCCTTCAGCACTTGCTTGTTTTATTACTAGTACTCACTGACATCATAGTACTCTATCCACAAAATGCATCCATAGACATGTTTCCGCTTGACTTCCAAGCAACCTGATTGAGATGAGTAGGAATCCTTGTCATTCCCAGGTAGAAAGGAAGAAGCAGAGGCTCACAGTTGACACTTTAGAACTTGGGTGATCTGACTGCTTGTCCAGTAACATGAGTTTTTCCGTTTACATCAGCGACGGGCTCCCACCCACTATGGCTTGCCGCCTCTCCCTGCCCCTCATGCCCTCTGCCCAGTAGTAGTGGTGGAGGGCCAGTGGCACATGTACACACATCATGAGGAGAAACAACAGCTCAGAAAGGGGATTAAAATGATCATCCTTTAACTTCCCGGTCCACCCCTGTGACTGGTGAGGAAAGGCTATGGGATTGACTTTCTTGCCCCTATTGGGTTCAACTGTAGGAATGGAACTAAGCCTGAGCCTATCTTACCTTTCTGCACACAAATATGTATTGCATGCAAGTTGTTTTTGAACCTGGTTGGTTTTTTTGTGTGTTTTTTAATTTATTTTTATTTTATTTTTTAGGCTTTATTTATGTAATCTCCACACCCAACATGGAGCTCGAACTCACAAGCCTAAGATCAAGAGTCACACGCGCTAGGGGCACCTGGGTGGCTCAATCAGTTAAGCGGCCATCTTCAGCTCAGGTCGGGCTCTATGCTGACCACTTAGAGCCTGGAGCCTGCTTCTGATTCTGTGTCTTCCTCTCTCTCTGCGCCCCTCCCCTGCATGCTCTCTGTCTCTCTCAAAAATAATGAACATTTTTAAAATTTAAAAAAAAAAATCACATGCTCTATTGACTGAGCCAGCCTGGTACCCCGGTGTGTGTGTGTGTGTGTGTGTGTGTGTGTGTTTAATGTTTATTTTTGAGAGAGAGAGAGAGACAGAGCATGAGCAGGGGAGGGCAGAGAGAGAGGGAGACACAGAATCAGAAGCAGGCTCCAGGCTCTGAATTGTGAGATCATGACGCAAGCCAAAATAATACGCTTAACTGACTGAGCCACCCAGGCTCTTCCCCACCCCCATTTTTTTTTTAATCGAGGGAATATAAGCACACTATTGGATATTTGGTAAAATAACAGGAAGAAAAATTACCCATAATCCTACAACCCTGATCACCTGTTAGGGGCACTTTGTTGTATTTCCTTCTCATTTTTTTCTCTGCATGCTTCTCATACAATGAAAACCATAGTGCTTATACTTTACATCATTTTAATATTATGACTTAAGGGTTTTATATAGTTTTCATAATCTTTATGCTTAATAGCTGTATCATTATACATTGAGTAGATGTGACACTTGTGTCCCATTTTTCTTTTACTGGCCATTTCAGACATCACTCCCTTTTTGTTGTTGCAAGCAAGGTTGTAGTGAATATCAGTGTAATTTTAACATAATTTGGGTTCTTATTTTTTAATTAATGAGTGTATTAGCTAATTTATATTTTACAGAGAGAGAGCACACAAGTAGGGAAGAGGAGCAGAGGGAGGGAGAGTATCTTAAGCAGGATCCACACTGAGCGTGGAACCTCATACAGTGGCTCGATCCCAAGGACCCTTGGATCGGGACCTGAACTGAAATCAAGAGTCTGACGCCTAACTGACTGAGCCACCCAGGCACCTCCTGGATTGTTCTTTAGAATCTAAGCCTAGATTCCCAGGGTAGAATTCCTTGATCAGTGGGTGAGCTAATTAATACATGTTCCCAGTTTCTTTCCCCCAAAGCAAGCACCAAATTACATTATGATCTTCTACTCGAGCCTTGCCATCTTACCGCATCTTAATGTTTTTTCCTAAATGTACAAAAACTTGGGGCCTAGGTGGCTCAGTCGGTTAAGTGTCCGACTTTGGCTCAGGTCATGATCTCACGGTTTGTGGGTTTGAGCCCCGCATCGGGCTCTGTGCTGACAGCTCAGAGCCTGGAGCCTGCTTCAGATTCTGTGTCTCCCTCTGCCCCTCCCCTACTCATGCTCTGTTTCTCTCTGTCTCAATAATAAATAAAAACATTAAAAAAAAAAACCCCGAAACTAAGTCATTTGCTTCTCAGAACTTTCTTGCTTGATCCTGTACGTGGTTGAAGAGTAGTGTATGGCTTCTGCTTGGACGTTCCTTGAGGCCATCAGGAGGGACGACAAGAGGGCTGTCCTGGGTGTGTACAGGCTCTGGTGTGTCATGTGGAGAACATTACTTATGAATGAAATTTTGTATCTAGCACTAGGGCTGAGAATGAGGACATGTACGTGATACCGTTTAAGTGGGCCATGAGCTGTATCATACCAGTTTTCTTCCCAAGCTGATCAAGGTTATTTGCCCAAGGTCACAGAGCTAGTAAGTAATAGAGCAGTAACGATACCCTGATTTCAGTGTTCTTTTTACTGGAGGAATGCCACAGACTTTTATTTATTTATTTGTTTGTTTGTTTGTTTATTTATTTATTTTTGAGAGAGAAAGAGAGAGAGAAGGTATGCAAGTAGGGAAGGAGCAGAGGGGGAATGAGAGAGAAATCTTAATCATGGAGCCCAATGTGGGGCTCAATCCCACAACTTTGGGATCATGACGTAAGCCGAATTCAAGAGTCCAGTGCTTAACTGACTGAGCCACCCAGGTGCCCCAGGAAGGCCACAGACTCAGAGCAGACTCTGCTTTCTGTACTTTAGCTTTCCCTCATTCTTCCCTTCTTCCACCCTCTCTACACATTGACTGTTGCCAACTACTACTTGAATTTTCCACATATTTCCACGTATATGCCCCTGTCCAAGATGCTTTTAATCCTTGCTCCCTTTCCCTAGACCCCAACCCACCAGATTAACAACAGAAAAGTCCACTCTTGTAAAATGACTTTAAAATGTCACTTCTCAATTACCCTACCCCAATTATTGCCTTTACTAAACTACTTTTATATATAGGCCTTCTCACTTACCATGCAAACTATTATATTCAGTAAGTTAACGTGTATACACCATCTCTGATCCCTAGACTTTAAAGGATCACTGTATTAGCTCTGGTGCCAAAACAAAAGACCACAGACTGGTGGCTTAAATAACATATGTTTATTTTCTCACAGTTCTCAAGGCTGGACGTCCAAGGTCAAGGGGCCCTCAGGGTTGGTTTCTATCAATGCTCCTTCCTGACTTGTAGACGGCCGCCTTCTCACTGTGTCCTCACATGGCCTTTCCTCTGTGTAGTGGATGGAAAGGCCCTTAGTATCTCTTCCTCTTAAAAGGACACCAGTCTTATCACTAAAGGCTGCACACTTAGGACCTCATTTAACCTCAGTTACCTCCTTAAAGGCCCTGTTTCCAAATACAGTCACACGAGAGGTTAAGACTTCAATGTGTGAATTTGGGGGATA
The DNA here is from genome assembly GCA_004023785.1 of Mungos mungo. NCBI lineage: Eukaryota > Metazoa > Chordata > Mammalia > Carnivora > Herpestidae > Mungos > Mungos mungo. The sequence continues at coordinate 14,137 of PISW01009220.1, read as the reverse complement.
CAATTCAGTCCATAACAGGGGAACAGTCTTTCCATTCTTCACATTCTCCCATAGCACCTACATACCTACATACCCTGTCCTACAAACTGGGAAGTCCAGATATTTGCTAACAAAGCGTTAGAATTTCTGACTGGAGCTAGCAGAGAGAGTGATATGGTCATTTAAATCTATTGTTTTAACATGCCTTTGTTTGAAACATTTCTAAGTTCTGTTCTGGAAAGTCCTGTGCCCTGCTCAGGATTCAGGTCTCTAGGGCAGTGACATAGAGTTAAAAGTGAAGCTCCTGGGGCTCAGGGGTGGGAACCACAGCAGCACATGGCTGGGCCCCTCACTAACCCCACCAGAGAGTGAGGGACCAGAGGGTCATGAGGCATCTGAGGTTCCTAGGACGGACATGCAGCAGAGCTATCTACTAGGAATGGTCATTGGGGTGAGCCCACTTCCCACCATGCTAACCTGGCAGGTTCTGAACACGCTTTGACAACCACTGGTTCCCCAGCAGGTGTCACAGTGGAATGTGGAATGGTTTGACACAGCATGGATTGGGAGCCTCCATGGCCACTCATCTTGAATGCCCACATATCCACACTGCCACTTCAGATGGTTACCTTTAGAACCCACTCTATGGGAAGCAAAGAGCTTATCATAATTGGGCTCCCCACTTTGATTAATTTTAATTGTCGAAGGCCCATTTGCCAGATTATATGGCTTAGCCGTTGGCCACAGCCCAAAAATAGCCTTAGGGCATGCCTCTAGTTCTCCTTATAGTCAAGTGTCCTGCCTGTAACCTTCTCCCCAGACCAGATCGCTGATTTCCAAATCCGTTCTCATCCGTGCAACTGAGAGCTACTATCAGGAAATTCACTTTAAAGATTTTTATTTTTAAGTAATCTCTATATCCAATGTGGGGCTCAAACTTACAACCCTGAGATCAAGAGTTTTGATCTTGCATGCACCACCAACTGAGCCAGCCAGGTGTCCCTATCTATATAATTATTTATTTATTTATTTATTTGGGAGTTTTATGGATTCCACTTAGCAGTGGAGGGAAGAACTTTTTCATAGGTCCCCATCTCCCAAGGTTGTTTTAAAGTGGACTTATGATGGGGCGCCTGGGTGGCTCAGTAGGTTGAGCATCTGGCTTCGGCTCGGGTAATGATCTCATGGTTCGTGGGTTCGAGCCCCGCATCGGGCTCTGTGCTGACAGCTCAGAGCCTTGAGCCTGCTTCAGATTCTGGGTCTCCCTTTCTCTCTGACCTTTCCCAGCTCAAGCTGTCTCTCTCTCTCTCTCGCTCTCTCTCTCTCTCGCTCTCTCTCTCTCTCAAAAAATCAATAAAAACATTAAAAAAAATTTTTTTAAAGTGGACATATCTCTCACTGGCTTATTTCCCTCAGAAGTCTCATCTTCTTAATTTTGTTTAGGTTCTTCTAGCCAATCCATGCTTACCACTACAAAATTACTGCTTTTTGAACCCAATATATAATCTATCACTTATCATTATATTCCTCCTGCAAGGCTTCAGATTCCTTAATTTTATGAGGTACCACTTCCTTTCTTAATCTTTGTTTTTATATGTTGGGTAGGAAGTCATGGAATTAATAGGAGCAAGAAAATAAAATCAAGAAGAAACTTTGTGGGGATATATAGGAGAGGATCAATAGCAGCAATTTGTAATGCAGTTTAGGATATTAGAATTTCAAATGGGGTTCTTGTCTTGGTGAACTATAGGGAAGAGTCATAAGGTCAACTCAACTTACATAACCTGAACCTAGGAGTGTGCTTGGAATAACTGAAGAAAGGGATACGGCTCCCCAAGGACTAGAGCTCAAGCAACTTACTTGTGGGGAGAAGAGGTATTGAAACACTGGCAGGGGACCGTAGAAGTGACAGAGCAGGAAAGGTGACTGATAAGGAGCTTCCAAGGTAAATGAATGCATAATCCCATAGGAAAACTGAAAATCGTATAAAACACATACTTCAGAGATATTCCCCCCAAGGGGAGAATATCGTATTTGTCAATCATATTTCCCATCAAGCTTTAGTCGAGGGCTGCTCTCAAAATGTGCTAGTTACCCTCTGGAGCAGTGGCCTTTCCGTGGCTTTAGAAAAAGCCTGCAGACCAAGAGACACACAGCGCCAAGTCAGATGAAGCCCAACAGAGGGAGTCAGCAGAGGGCAGGAGCACCAACAGCTTCTGTCAGCACTTGACTTAGAACTCTCAGTAGAATCTAGAGGCACCCTAATTTTAGTTTATGGATACATTTTAGTAGTTCTTAGTATCTCATTAGTTACTTATGAGTAGCCCTTATTATACTTTTAAAAGTCAATGTAATATCAGATAATTTTTCCATATAAAACCAAGAAAGGCATCTTTACACTTTTTTAATTAAAAACTTTATTTTTCTCCAGTTTTATTTAGAAATAAAAAAAGCATTCTTAAGTAGTTCATAATCCATTAAATGGTCTCCACTCTAGGGAACCACTGAGTTTTCACGCCTCCCTTCTGCCTTAACTTGATCTAAGGGAATGAAAGTATGGTCGGGGAGAGGGGCTCAAGGGAGAGTGAACACAACAGCCTATTACATATTCTATTATGTAATTCTTTAAAAAATTTTTTTTGGTTTATTTATTTTTGAGAGAGACAGAGCACAAGTGGGAGAGGGGCAGAGGGAGAGGGAGACAGAATCCAAAACAGGCTCCAGGCTCTGAGCTGCCAGCACAGAACCTGTTGCAGGGCTCGAACTCAGGGACTGCAAGATCATGACCTGAGCCAAAGTCGGACATTTAGCCGACTGAGCCATCCAGGCACCCCTCTATTAAGTAATTCTTAACTACAGCAAGAAGGTTAGCTACAGAAAGAGGGTCCCCAAAGCAAAACCATTTCAGTTCCTGCTTACTAATTTTCTTAAAACAATGTAATTACACATAACTACAATAGTGGTAAGCTCTGGTCTTTATTTTTTTTTTTTTAAGATTGTAAGAAATCTCTATACCCAATGTGGGCCTCAAAATCAGAACCCTGAGATCAAGAGTTGTAGTCTACACTGACAGCCAGCCAGATGCCCCCACATCTGGTCTTTAAAAGGTCTTTTTCCAGTTAGTATCACATAGATATCTGTTCTCTGTGAGTACCCTGATGCTTAATAAAGCTTGTACGCCAAAGAAAAGATTTTCCACATTTGTCACATCTGAAGGGTCTCTCTCCGGTATGAATGACCTCATGGCGATGAAGATTTGCCTTGAAACTAAAAGTTTTTCCACACTCTCTGCATTCAAAGAATTCCTCCTTGGTATGCGTTCTTTGATGCTGAATGAGGTCTACACTCCGACTGAAGCATTCCCCACATTCACTGCATTTATGAGTGTTCTGTTTAGTGTGAATTTGCTGGTGGCTCATGAGGGTCGAATGCCGACCAAAGGCTTTTCCACATTCAACACATTTATGGGGTTTTTCTCCACTATGGATTAGCTGATGTCGAATAAGGGTGGAATTCTGACTAAACGTTCTTTCACACTCACTACATTTATAGGGTTTTTCTTTGGTGTGGATCCTCTTATGTTCAATAAGATATGCCATCTGACGGAAACATTTTCCACAGTCATGACATTTATATGGCTTTTTCTGCATATGACACTGTTTATGGACAGCAAGTGTGGACTTCTGTTTGAAGGCTTGCCCACATATGTCACATTCAAAGGGATCCTCTGATGTGTGAATTCTTTGATGTCGAACAAAATTTGCCTGACGCCTGAAGACTCTTCCACATTCACTGCATTTGTAAGATTTTGCATTTGGAGGGATTTGCTTATGCTGCAAAAGCAGTGATCTCTGACTGAAAGGCTTTCCATACTCATCACACTGGCCACGCCTCCTCCCTGTTTGAGCATTCTGATCTTGAATAAGGTGAAGGTTTTGAAGGAAGTTCTTGTTGCATTCATCACCAATAGTTGGAAACGCAAGTCTATACATGTCCAACAATTCGTTACATTTATGTAACTTTTCTGATGGTCTTTGGGCTGGTTTCTGCTTTACTGCCCATGTCTTACACAACTCTAAGTCTTTAGAGACCTTCTGCGTTGGGGTCAGCTTTTTCATCTTCCATTTGGCTTCAGAACCTATCCAAATAAAAAGAAAACAGAGAAATGACCTGTCCACCACATCACAGAAGGAAAAAAAGAAGCCAATTGTGTGTGTGGAAGACACTCAAATGACGCCAAGTGCTTGTTAGTTATATCATCCTGCTGAAGAGGCCCAAATTCTGATTTCCACAGGACTCTCGGCTTTGACAGCAGAAAAAATTCTCGAAATCAGCTGAACTAAAAAATGCACAAGTGTGTGTCAGAGAAATGAGAACTGGGTAAATCCATCACTACTATTGGAAAATAACTTACTCTCGGTACTTAGAGAAGTCACATAAATGTAGGAGAGGTGACATCTTATACTTTCTAGGTTAGTATTTTTTAGTAATTCTGGGAGAAACAACTCTTAAAAATGGAAAGCATAAGACACAAGAGATAGGAACCACAGGGAAGTAGGTACAAAAGGCCAACAGAATTGAGCAGGGGTTCTCGATCAGGGGTGATTTTGCCTCCTGGGGGACCATGGACAATGTCTGGAGACATTTCTGGTTGTCCCAACTGGGATGGTGCTACTAAAATCTAAAGGGTAGAGGCCAGGATGGCTCAATACCTGACAGTACACAGGACAGCTCCTCCACAGCAAAAAATTATCCAGCCCGGGGTGCCTGGGTGGCTCAGTCAGTTAAGCATCCGACTTTAGCTCAGGTCATAATCTCATGGTCCATGGGTTCAAGCCCCACATTGGGCTCTATGCTGATAGCTCAGAGCTTGCAGCCTGCTTTGGATTCTGTGTCTCCCTCTCCTTCTGCCCCTCCCCTGCTCATATTCTGTCTCTCTCTCTCTCTCACTCTCTCAAAAATAAACATTTCTTAAAAAAATTAAAGAGAGAATTATGTAGCCCAAAATGTCAATAGACCAGAGGTTGAGAAACTCTGGAACAGAGGAATATGAAAAAAAAGGTAGAAGCAGCAATCAGGACATTGTAAGTAGGAAAAAGTAGATACATCAAGAAACACTGAGAGAATATGAGAAACAGAATGAAAGCGAAGGAACGAGAAGAAACAGAGAGGAAGGATAAGTAACGAGCATAGAAGAAAGAAGTATCTGGTTTGGCACAAGAGCTGTCAGGCCAGCTGCTTCAGAGAAGCACTCTACTGTAGTAGAACGAGCATGAGCTTTGCAGGCTTGAAACGGGACCCCAATTATCAATCGACTGTGTGACAGACATCTGAATCTTTGATTCTTCATCTGGAAAATGGGGCTGATGGTCACACCCACAACATTCAGAGGGCAGCATGGATGGATAAGTGGGAGAACAGATGTTGAACATGTGGCTCAGGATCAAGGGGGCACAGGAGGGGCTTCATCACGTGCTTTCCTGCCCCCTCATGATTTTTCCACTTGGGCTGGGTCCTCTCCTCACCCACCTGAGCAAGCACTACTGGAAGCCTTCCTAGTCCCAGCTCTTGGTAGATCCAGGATCCATGGCTCTTCCCACTGCTCCAGCAGGCAGATCACCTCAGGTTTGGGAAACTGAAATCCTACTCACAGGGAAGTAAATGTGATGTGGTTAGTGAGTTACAGAGAGAGGTCCTAGCACTCAGCTTCAGCCCCTTGGGTCTACAGTGGCAAACAGAAAAGGATAATAATCAAAAGGTCTAGTGAGAAGAGAATTTGGCACAATCTTTCTGAAATTCTAACAATCTTTACTGAAAGATTCAGTAAATTCTCAACAATATTCACACCCTTAGATTTGGTAATCTTAGAGATACAGCCTAAAGAACAATTAGGACAAGATCTATTTGCTGGAGATGTTCTATCAGTGCAAAACTAGAAATCAAGTAGACATCAATGTGGGAATGGCTACAGTGTAACATATGAATTCAGTGAAAGTGAAAGTATTAGGCACATACTCAAAATCCATGTGTTCAAAGAATATTAAAATAGGAAAATGTTCCCTATATATCTTAAAGCAGAATGCAAAACTCGTGAAGTATGATCCAAATTTTGTTTTTAAAAACTATGTATGTGTGGGTATATGTACATTAAGTATAAGAAAACACTAGGAAAAAGTAAACCAACATGCTAACAGGGGTAATTTCTGGGAAGAAAGTCTCCAGATGATTTTTATTTCCTACTTTGTTACTGAAAAGCCATTTGATAATACAGAGAGACTAAGAGCACATGCTCTTTAACACCAAAATTCTGTACCTTGGGAATAGTCAGAAATTCATGTAAGGACTTACAGTCACAAATACCCATCAGAACATTGTAATATAGAAAATGACAAACCCACAAACAAGTCAACAACAACAAAAGCCAAACTAATTATCCTCAAATGGGAAAATGGTTAAACATTACAAACCATATAACAGAATTATATTATGATCATTTACTATATTTAATAATGGGGAAAATGTGATGCTTAATGTTAAGATTTAAAGGAACTACAAAATTATACAAAGAATATGTTAAGCCACATTTAAAAAAATTTTTTTAAGTGTATTTATTTATTGTGAGAGAGACAGAGACACAGTGTGAGTGATGGAGGGGCAGGGAGAGAGAGAGAGAGAAAGAGAGAGAGAATCTCAAGCAGAGTCCATGCTGTCAGCACAGAGCACGATGTGGGGCTCGAACTCACAAACTATGAGAACATGACCTAAGCTGAAACCAAAAGCTGGATGCTTAACCGACCAAGCCACCCAGGCACCCCTGTTCAGCTACATTTTCTAAAAGCAGAGAGGGAGAAAAACTGGGAGGAAACATTCCAAAATAGGAACTGCGCTAAGCCTGAATGTTCTCCCCTTCCTGTCATACTTTCCTGTACTTTCCTGTGTATTCACGTCTGCTCTTGTAATGCTTCCACAAGGAAAACAAACATCAAAAACTCCAGAGGTGGGTAGACAATCCAAGAGGTGGTCAATACTGTGGCAAGACCGTCCGTGTGGGTGTCAAAGCTGGGCCCCCAAAAGACAGCGATTTGTTGAGAAAACGCCCATGGGAGGAGACTCTGCACTGGAATAAGCCAACGGCAGACTCCATGAGTGAGGAAACAGTAGAGGTTAGAAATGAGGTCAGTTAGGGATCATTTCCTGGACACCCAGTGATCCTGCAAAGAAAGAAAGAACCCAAAGAAGAGACAAGAAAGACTCTTGGAGAAAAAAAGAAGCTAACCTTTGGAATCTAATTCAGCTCCTATGGGTCTTATAGATGTGGAAGATGCAGATTGGGGTAAGGAGTGGATTAGGTGTCTCTGACCGCTAAAAAAAAAAAAAAAAAAAAAAAGGAAACTATTCATTGTCTACAATCCCTTATTTGAAAACCTTGTGAGGCCAGCCACGTTCCAGGACTCAGAATTTCTTTTTCCGGATTTTAGGAAGGTGACTTGGTGTGTATGTTTTCTATTACGTACCACCCCCAACAGGGGTTGGAGCTGTACCCTTAATCAAACATGCGGATATTTCTGATACACTATATATACAGACATGAAGACCACGTGGGAAAAGGAAGGATGATAAGTAACTTCCAGTGGAGGAGATCAGGCTTTACCACCTGAACACTTCAGGTTGGGTCTTGCAGCCAGATGAGTTAGGGAAAAACTTCTGGTTTTCAGAGCTTTTCTGATTTTGGAATTGCAAATAAGGGGCTGAGGACTTGTGTAGACACTCAGAGTGTAGACACTCAGAGCCAAATCTTCAAGCCAAGTCATTCATTACCCAGCAAGATCATGTTCCTGTAATTCTCCAGCATCACGTCTCTGTAGAGGTCCTTCTGAGCCCAGTCAAGTGTGTCCCACTCCTCTCTGCTGAAGTACAGAGCCACATCCTCAAACAACAGCGACTCCTGAAAACAGAGACTAATTATAGCTTCAGCTCTTTTTTTTCTTAAAGCTTATATATTTTTGAGAGAGAGAGAGCAAGTCGGGAGGGAGAAAGAGAGGGGATCCCAAGCAGGCTCCATCCTGTCAGCACAGAGCCTGACATGGGGCTTGAACTCAGGAATCATGAGATCATGACTTGAGCTGAAATCAAGAGTCAGATGCTTAAGCAACTGAGACACCCAGGTGCCCCCAGCCTCAATTCTTAAAATAGCTTTGTGAACTATCATTATTCTACAGATAAGGCTTGAGGAGGTAAAGTGACTTGGTCAAGCTCATTCTTTCTTCTATCCTACCAAGTAGATAAACTTTTTCTTTTTTAAAGTTTATTTATTTTGAGAGAGAAAACACGTGCATTTGTGAGTGGGGGAGGGGCAGAGAGAGCGAGAGAATCCCAAGCAGGTCCGTGGTGTCAGTGTGGAGCCCCATACCAGGCTCAACCTCGCAAACCATGAGATCATGACCTGAGCCAAAATCAAGGGTCGGATGCCTAACCTGACTGAGCCACTTGGGCGCCCTGACAAACTTACCAGATGGTCAATATTTTAGGCTTTCAGATAGTTTGATCTCTGCCACAATTATTCAGCTCTGCTGCTGTCACACAAAAGCAGCCAGAGACAACAGGTAAGTGAATGCGCACAGCTGTGTTCCCATAAAAACTTGACAACCAGGTCCAGTTTGCTGGCCCTGCTCCATACACTACCACCTTTAACAAGTAATAGATTTCGGGCCCCAGTTCCCTTAGGAAAGAGGTGGTGCATTCAAATGAGGTCACTGAAGACAGGTTAGCATGTAGACAGTTTGCAAAGGAAGGGACAAGCTTCGTGGAAACCAACAAGGCGGCTGAAGTATGCCGGCCTGGCTCTCACAGGAAACAATCACCCATATGTCTGAAGGGGAAGAAGGAAGGAGAGGGGTTATTGGAATCCAGAAAGTTGTTGGAAAAGAAGACTGGAGCTCTGCAGCCACTGTCATCCCACAGCCCAAGAGGCACAGAGCTGTGGGAATAAAACCCAACACCACTTTCTTCCAGGTTTCTGGTCCCCCGACCCCTTCCATCCCATTGCCAAAAGCCAGCCGGAAGCCAGAGGGCAAGAGAACCCATTGATGGTGTGTGAAGGTCAGCCTCCCAGGGCACAGACCAAAGTGGGGGCAGGTGGAGCGAATATCAGAGGCGGGCAAACAGAGACTGTTTGGAACAATGCACATGGTAGAAATTTGCAACTATGTTCAGTTCACGCGGGCTGAGAACAGAAGGTGCCTCACACCTCGGGCAGCTCTTGGAGCAGAGGCCCGGTGTCTGCCCACCACGCTCCCTTCTCTTAGTACAAACTGAGTAGCATCAGGGGCCATCTGTGCAGGAAAAGGGTGATCAGGAAAAGGGAATGCTCACCCCCACCCTTGGGAAACAGACACCAGATATCTCCCAAATTACATGGCCCTTCTTTCTTCCTTACCAAGCCTGACTTCCAGGGCTATGGTTTCAAGCCCCTGCTTACCACCCGTCCCAAATGTCCCTCCTTTTACCAGAGCTTGACTTGCAATTGACTGACGTTGTGGGACTGAGCCCTAACCTGTGGAGTCTGATGCTAACCCTGGCAGAGAGTGTCAAAACTGGGCTCGGCTGCAGGGCACCGGGCTGGTGTCACGGAAGTGCCTGACGTGTGCGGAAAAGCCCCAAAATGTCTGATGTCAGAAGTGAGGTACAGCATGAAAGGAGAAAGCAGAGAAACACAGGAGTGAGCACACACTCACTTCTCATCAACTCCTTTCCCTTCACCAGCAAAAATGTCCAAATCTTGCCTTTTTTTCCTTAATGTCTTTAATGTTTATTATTTATTTTTGAGAGAGAGAGAGACAGAGAGAGTATGAATAGGGAAGGGTCAGAGAGAGGGGAAGACACATAATCTGAAGCAGCTGTCAGCACAGAGCCCGACATGGGGAGCGAACCCACGAACCGCAAAATCATGAACTAGGATGTTTAACTGACTGAGACACCTAGGTGCCCCCAAATCTTGCCTATTTTTAAAAAAGACATTCCTGTGCCTTCCTTCCCCTCTGGTTTTGACTCTTTCTCTCCTCCTACTGGACCAGCTTCCAGAAAAAAGCTACACACTCACCTCCTGTCACTCCAAAGTTGCCATCTGGTTTAAGCCTCATCAGGCCTCTGCAACTAATGTGGGGCCGAGTGATGCAGTTAATGTAGGAAGTCAGAGAGGGTTTCACAGAGAAGAGTTTTTAGTTCAGTCTTAAAATGTGAATACGTGAATTTGCCTGTGAAGGAGAGAACAAGTTGTACAAAGGAATGGAGGAACAGAAGCGGACTGCAGGCTCTCTGGGGGGCAGGGCACACTGGCCATGAAGCCGGAAAAGCAGGTAGAGCCCCGTGATTCCTCAGAAAATGCAGAAACCCTGGAGCAATACGGTCAAATGGCAAGAGCTCGAATTCCCTCCTTCCTGTTCCACTGTCCTTTCAAAATTGTTGCAGTGGCGTCCTAACTTGTCTCCTTAGCTTTAAACTCAACTTTTCTTTTTTAATGTTCATTTATTTGTTTTGAGAGAGAGAGAGAGACAGAGACAGTGCGAAAGAGAGAATCTCAAGCACTGACAGCACAGAGCCTGATGTGGGGCTCCATCTCATGAGACATGAGACCATGACCTGAGTTGAAATCAAGAGCCGGATGCTTAACTGACTGAGCCACCCAGATGCCCCTAAACTCAACTTAAAAAATTTTTTTTAATGTTTATTTTTGAAAGAGAGACAGAGCATGAGCAGGGGAGGGCAGAAAGAGAGGGAGACCCAGAATGAGAAGCAAGCTCCAGGCTCGGAGCCATCAGCACAGAGCCGGACGAGGGGCTCAATCTCACCAGCTGTGAAATCATGACCTGAGCCAAAATCAAGAATCAGATGCTTAACTGACTGGCCACCCAGGCGCCTCTAAATTCAACTTTTTATAATGATCCTCCATAATGCTGCCAACTCAGTCACTAAACTGCTGTTGTTCCCTTTAATATGGTGAATCAGAATTAATCCCCATATTGCAAGAAATCTGTTTACATATCTACTTTTCCAAAAAGAGCTTGAACTCTGGGCTGTAAACTCCTTCAGGTAGAATTGATCTCCCAGCACAAAGGATAGTACGTGGTACACAGTAGGTACACAGTACCACTCATGGACAGAAACAATCAATGACGATGGTAACAGTAGCTAAAACTTGCAGAGTGCTTAAAATATAACCACATGCTATGGGAAATATTACTTATTTTCATAAGTGCCTCACTTAATCCTCACAACTCCTCCTGATAGGAACTATCAGCATCCCATTTACAAATAATTAAACTGAGGCCCAGAGAGCCTATGTGACTTGCTGAAGGTAACACAATTAAAGCAAAGCCTGGATTTGAACCTGGGCCCAGAGTTCAAGCTCTTTACATCACACTTTCCAAGAAGGAAAAGTCCCCAAATGAATAAAGATGGCTCAACGTGAACAAGGGAGTCAAGGTCATTGCTGGGCCGCAGGGACTACCCTACCCTAAGGGGAGGAGGGGTCCAGCTCACCTTCCACCTAGTTGTCGTAAATACAGCTTCCACGTTATGGTCTCCGAGATGGGGCAGGATTGCAGCCATCAGCCTAGACTAAAAGAGAAAAATGATCATGAGGAAGGCCAATCCGGACTTAAAGCTATCTTACCAGGCAGCCCTGGGACAGGGAAATCCAACGAAGCCAACAAACCTCAGCTAATACACAGTCATGTGTTTGGTTTTGAAATGGGTGATAATGTGAAAGGAGCTGCTAGGAGAGTCTTGTTAGGAATTTCTGAACTTAGAGCAATTTCCAAAGCTTTACCCAAGGGCTCCACCGTCCCCTTCTCCCTAGAATATATTGTGTAGAATATGTTCTCAAGTGAACGACTAATTACACAAAGGGACAAGACCACAGATAAAAACAGCCACAGATAAAAACAGAACTCTGACCCACAACCTGCAGCAACCAGCCCAGAACGCAAACCACAGGCAGTGTAAAGCAATCAGCCCCAAATCCAGATTTGGCCAATCACTGCCAGCTTATCCTGAAGTTTTACTTCCTTCCTCCAATTTAGGACCAAGAGAGAGAGCCAGACACACTCCTTTCCCCAACCACATGGGATATTCTGCTTCTATTTATTTAACCTGCCTCCAGCTGTCCCAAGCCACCAACCTTCAAACTGGGTACATCTAAACTTTCCCCTTTCCCTCCCCACCTCCGCCTGACTGCCCTATTGAGTCTCTGCTAAACCCGTGATGGTGGCTCCATTCCTTGCTATGGCAGGCTCTGAACAAAGACCCTTTGCTCATCCTCATTTTGGGGGGTGGGTGGGGAGGGCGGCCTTCATTTATTTCTGCATCCCACACAGAATCAGCTCGGAGAGTATAAATATGACGTTAGGGCAGTTCCAGATTTCAGGCTACGTATTACATCCACAGAGGTAATCACTGTCAAAAGAATATTCAGAGAGCTTTACTTGATATGAATCTTTTCTTGAGGGAGAAACAAATGGCAAACAAGGAGACTTCTAAGCCAAAAGTGTGAAGAAGCTGAGAGCTCTCGGCAGTCACTGCTCAGTTCATAAAGCACGTGAGGGGGAGAAGATGTCAACCCCATGATTCTTTCGAGTTGCAGGCACTTGAAAGGAGGCAAAGGCAGAGAAAGGCCTTCTCTGAACCCCCCATGTATCTCTAAACATAGATCCTCCAAAAAGAACTCAATTGTCATAAATTCCCCTCCCAGGGAATTTCCCCAACCAGGGAAGATAAGATCTTTGTCACAGGAGAGGAGACTAGACGTTGAAACAACATGCAGACAAACTTTGTCATAAACTATTGGCCCTTCTGTCTACTCTTCTACGGGCCCATTCATCTTTCCTAAAACCCATTTACTCTCCTCTAAGAGGCCTATATCCTCTCTCCCCTTTCCCTAGTAAGATGGTATTTAGGCAGCGCCTGGGTGGCTCAGTCAGTTAAGCGTCAGACTCTTGATTTCGGCTTAGGTCATGATCTCATGGTTTAGTGAGTCTGAGCCCCGTGTCTGTCTCTGTGCTCACGGTGCAGAGCCTGCTTGGGATTCTCTGTCTCTCTCTCTCTCTTTGCTCCTCCCTTGCTCACTCTCTCAAAAATATATTAATTTTTTTTAAAAGATGGTATTTAGGCCTGAATTCTAAGCCACCCCACGAGTTACTCATTTTTTCATGGGTACTTCCCACACATACATGAAGTATACACGTAAATAGGCTTGTCTGCTTTTCTCTTAATCTTTTACTGCAGGAGTCTCAGCTGAGAAAATTATTTTTCTGCCCCCTATGCATGAGATGCGGAAGTAGTTTTGTTTTCTATTCTGTTTACTAGAAACTTACAACCCTTTTAGAATAGAAGCACCATACAAGTTTACTCATCTGCAGCTGATTGGCTAGGAAGCTACAAGATCACTAAGACATGAAGAAAGCTTAAATTCTGCAGAAGGAGAGAGTCTGCACTTTGGGGAAATTAGGGCAATTCATGTTTTGATTCCACAGCCATGGGTGGTTGGCTTAGGGTATACGCAAACTGTGGCCTTCACTGTGGTTTTTCTTTACCATTATAAACTCACTGTTGTTACTTGAGTAACAATAGTTACTGGGATACAGGTGACTTAAATGTGTGTTGTGTTTTGTTTTGTTTTGTGTGTGTGTGTGTGTGTGTGTGTGTGCTTCTCTGGCCACCATTCCGTTCCCTAAAAACACTACTGGGAAGACACTGCTCTGCCTTTTAGGCAAGGAGGCACTCCAAAGAAATGTCCGACGGGTTCAAGACTGGGGAAGGGACCTCAACCCTCTCATTGTCTACACTATCCCGTTTATGGTGAACGTTGTGCATTTGGAAGTCAGAATCTAAAACGCCACTTCGCAACAATGTGAACTCCTGAAACGTACAATCACATCTCCTTTTCCCCTATAACTGAACCAAACAGAACCGAACCGAACCACACTGTTAACCAGCCGTTCATTCATTTCGTCTTGTTCTTTCTTAATGCTGAAAACCTGACGCCACGGAAAATATTCACAAGTTGACATCTTCAGAAAGGACGCTCCCTCAAGTGCCCTGTGACCTGCCCCGAAGGCGGGGGAGTGAGGACTGTCTCTCGAGCCCTGTCACTTTCCGTGGC
>PISW01009219.1:0-62159 GCA_004023785.1 Mungos mungo | reverse complement strand
AGGAGCACATGTACCCCAATGTTCATAGCGGCACTTTCTACAATAGCCAAATCATGGAAAGAACCTAAATGTCCATCAACTGATGAATGGATCAAGAAGATGTGGTATATATATACAATGGAGTACTATATGGCAATGAGAAAGAATGATATATGGCCATTTGTAGGAAAGTGGATGTACCTTGAGGGTGTCATGCTAAGTGAAATAAGTCAGGCAGAGAAGGATAGATACCATATGTTTGCATTCATAGGTCTAACAGGACAGGCCTGGCAGGGGACGATGGGGAGAGGAAGGGGGAAAGAGAGCAGGGATGAGTGAGGGACACGGATCAAGGGAGACTACTGAATACTGGAGACGAACCATGGACTGAGGGGGGAGGGGGTGCGGGGGAGGGGGTGATGGTCATGGTGGGAGGCACTTGTGGGGGGAAGCACTCGGTGTTATATGGAAACTAATTTGACAATAAACTATTCTAAAAAATAAATAAAAAAAATTAAAATGGGAGGCAGAGAGGCACCTGGGTGGCTCAGTGGGTTGAGAGTCTGGCTCTTGATTTCTGCTCAGAAGGTGATCTCACAGTTCGTTGGATTCACCACTGCTTCCTGCTCCATGGTTTGGATTCTCTCTCTTCCTCCCCCTCTGTCCATTCCCCCCTCAAAAATAAATAAATAAACTTTAAAATGGGAGGCAGAGTTACATGAGAATATTTTGTTGTATTTTTTTATTTGCTATTGTTTTAATGGTGAGCTACTTGTTTCGACATGTGTTTTTATGTAAAAGCATAATTTTAGTGTCTAAAATTGAGTGCAACTTTCAGCACACTGGACAGATAACTGTTTAGTAGATCCCTCCATGATGCGGCAGTTCAATACAACACTTAATTCCATCCCATTACCTGAGTGCCAGTCTTTTCTCAGCTCCTTACAGATAGATGCTGGCGAGTCCTTGTGAAACAAATTTGGTGTTGGCAATCAGATTCTTTTCCCATTAAGTTCCTGCAGTGCTGCTGCCCAGACGAATGGCTTCACTCCTCATAGCGGCCACACTCCAGCAGGATGGATTCCAGGACTTACTTTGCTTGACACTGAAGGGTAACCCACCGACTCCAGTAGACCGGTCATCACTGTATCAGCAGTAGGAGCAAGAATTTCATGAGAAATATGAAATAGATGATGGGTCACAACATATTCTATTGGTAATGTTGTTAACCAAACTGGTAATATCCTTATTTTAGTGTCTGTGATCTTTTAATCCAGATTCTTGTGACAAATACCTAATCTGCTCTGTTTGCCATTGGTTATTACCTTAATCAGAATTTCTTCAGAAAAAAAATCCATAACTCAGTATCTCCTGTTTTTTTACTCTGCACTGTTATCTAAGACCAAAAAAAAAAAAAAAAAGGAAATAACAAAAAAAGAAATGGCAAATCAGATGAGATTATTTTTATTTTATTTTTCCAGGTTGAGTGTTCTCGCCTACCGATTATTCACTGAGCTGCACCTGCTTACCAATTATAGCTTAATCATGTCCTTTGGAGTTCACAGTGCTCGTTAGCATTCCTCACACTCCCCCCTGAACTTTGATGTCAAAACAAAGCCATATTCCTCATACCTGGAGGTCTACAAATGTATGAGTGGGCTCAGAAAGGGATCTAAATATCAAAGGCAAAACAAGAGACTGACACACTATTCCAAATCCCAGCTTTATGTTAAAGTCAAAAGATTTTCTTTAATTTTTCGGCTTTCATGGATTAACCACTGTTAGAGAAAATGCTATTTTCAGGAGAAGATTACTCTTGTGCATTGTATACAACCGTGTTCAAAATTCTGGATGACTGAATGAAAAGAGCAAGGGATAGAAGAAGAAAGCCTCCAGTCCTTTGGAGGAAGTCTGTGGCAATAAGGCCAGAGGAAAATCTGATTCAGGTTATGATGTATTACCCAGTGAGAAAAATGTAGAACATGAACCAAGAATTTAGCTAAGTTATTGTGACTTTCTTGGACTTTGGTTTTGCTCTGAGTTTTAGAGGTTAAACATCCATGCATGTGTTTGCTTTCTGGAGTTCAAAGAGTATCTATAAAAATGTATTCTACAGATATGCAGCTAATCATCTTAGAAGAAACACGATAAGTAAAATAAGATACCTACTTGAAAAAGGTATTTCTTTTATGCGTTTAATTTCCCAAACTACCAATAAGTAGCTGGTGTATGAAACTATGATCCATGAAGTCCTGTGAGAGAAGCTGCTGAGCATGAGGACAGTATGAGCATATCTAAGTATTAGCCTAACTAGAGAAAACACACACTAAGCCAATGGCAAGCTTATAGGTTTTCTTCTCTATCAGTGAATGAAAGAACCAGTATACATAATATCACGAATAAGCACTACTTGACTACTGTTTTTAATGTTTATTTGTTTACTTTGAAATAGTGTGAGCAGGAGAGAGGCAAAGAGAGAGAAGGAGAGAGGAAATCCTAAGCAGGTTCTGCACTGTCAGCACAGAGCCCCATGTAGGACTTGATTTTACTAAATGTGAGATGATGACCTGAGCTGAAATCAAGAGTCAGAAGCTGAACCAACGGTGCCACTCAGGCATCCCACGACTTGAGTGTTTTTAATGGAAATTATTTTTCTCTTTCAGATTTATTTTTGGTAAGTCAAAAATGCTAGAAAATGAGTAAAGCAAAAATCAGCTTACCACTCAGGAGAATACAGTGCAACCATTTTAGTATATGTGATTCAATTATTTTTTTTCTCCATGTATTTCACTGGTTGCGTTCATAACCAGTGCACTTAAAAATATATGTCCTTACTAATTAAAACTTTGTTTCACTTAATAAATTTTTATGTGATTTTTAAATAGTCTTCAAGAAGAAAATTTTCAGAACTACATTGTATTATATCAAATTGCTTTTGAGCCATTTATGTTGTATAGATTTGACCAATTATTAATATAGGATGTTGTTTTTCCCAATTTTTCAGTACAATAAAGGTTAAAGTTTTTGAAGATTAAATTTTTAATAGAAAATATGACCACTAAAGGAATTATCAGATATAATGACACATTTTTAAAAATTCAATGCTGCTCAATTGCCCTCTAGGGTTTTATAATTTATAATTAGTGCAGAACCATAAAAGAGCTCTTAACACTTCATTTTTGTAGAAATACTGGATAGTATTTCTGTACATGAGATGTAAATTAAAGTCTCTGTGTCTTGTTCCTCATCTGCAAAATGGGCAAAATAATAGTACTATTTGTTTGAGGTCTTGGATATCCTTGAGGATAAGCTTATGTGAAGAAAAGGTTATTCAAGTGTTAATTTTGATCTTAGAATTGATATACAAATTTTCCAGTTGCCTACCTCTTCCTTAAACTCCTATATCCAACCTATGATTTTTATTATTCTATTTTTAAGTCTAAGAAACTTGAAAAACATTTTAAAATGACCTTTGCATAATGCTTGACATAGTAATCTTAAGGCCAAACATTTTAAATTAAATTTATATCTTTTTTTCCATTCTAAGTGATCTGATTACTTGACTTAAACACAATATTTGTAGCTACTAAGTAATTACTAAAAGTATAATAAATTAGGGGCACCTGGGTGGCTCAGTCGGTTGGGCATCCTACTTCAGCTCAGGTCATGATCTCATGGTTTGTGGGTTTGAGCTCTGTGTTGGGCTCTGTGCTGACAGCTCAGAACCTGGATGGAGGCTGCTTGGGATTCTGTGTCTCCCTCTCTCTCTGCCCCTCCTGCTCATGCTCTGTCGTTCTCTCTGTCTAAAAAATTAAAAAAAACTTTAAAAACATATATAATAAATTTATTAATATGATAACATGTGTTATTAGGAACATATGACTATATAAAATTAGTAAACTTTCAAATTTCAATAAAAAGTCTGAGTAGATTGCTAAACAACTTATCTTAAATTATAATTAGGAAACTATTGCATTAAATGTATAGGGCAGATTCTGTTAAAGTAACTATTTGCAGTTAACTTATCTCAGAACTTCTATGTCTGATATCCAAGAAATAATAAATGTATATATTTTTAATATCTCTTCACTTAATTCTATTTTTTGTTTTTAACTTTGTTCATCCACTAACAGACCTGTTTGAAAGTATATATTATCAGTGCAATTTTTTTTTAGTATTTAAAATGTATATATTTTTAATGTTAATGTAAAATAAAATGGACTCTTTTGTGGTCTTTGGTTCTATGACTGTACAGAATCATGTAACCATAGTCAGGATACAGCATATTTTCATCACCATCCCCCCACTTTCTAAATTCTCATCTGCTGCCCTTTTTCATCACACATTCCTCTAATCCTAACTCTTGGAAACCATCAAACTATTCTTTGTCATTATAGTTTTGCTTTTCTAGAAAGTTATATAAAAGAAATCACATAGTAGATACTTTTTTGAGACTGGCTATTTCCTTAGCATAATGTCTTTGGGAATTCATCTATGAGGTTTTGTTCATCAATAGTTTTTCTTATTGTTAATCGTCCATTAGATGAATAATGCACAGCGTATCTATCAAATCACCTACAGAAGGACCCTGGTTTGTTTTTGGATTGGAATGATTATTAATAAAGCCTCTAAAAAATTACATATGGATTTTGAGTGAGAATAAGTGTTTCTTTATCTAATGTACACACCCAGAGAGGGATTGTACCACTATCAGGGATGTCCAGGCTTTACATTGTTAAAAAACTTTCAGGTTTTTGTAAAACTATTGCACTGTAAAGAGAAACTTTACTTATGAACCTAACAAGCTAAGCCCATTTATGTAGCTACTATGTTCTTCAATTCTAACATTTAAGAAAGTAGAAGCCTACATCCTTGAGATTAGTTATCTCATTACCCAATTTTTAAGGCATATTAGAATCAGTATCATCAATCTAAATAGCTCTATCATTTGATGGATTAAACTAGGCTATTTACTGCTTCATGAGATTCTGAATTATGTTCTTAATTTTTCTATATATTAGGGTTACTACTACTATAGACATTTGATGATAATTGGAATTTCTTCATCTTATACTTATGGTAGACTCTGGTCACATAATTTAAGATGATTTAGGATGACCCTTCCTATATAAAGATATGACAAGACTGAATATAATCATAGTGTATAGAATGACATCCTGAACAATAATAGACCTTCAGACCATACTAGTTATTATGATTACATATTATTTCATATTTGTTTCCTTGATTTTGAATGTAACCTTAATATCTAAGACCTAATAGCCTATTTTTACAAAATAAAATCATATTTGACTTTATAGACAAAATTGTGGTGGCTCTAGCCTCCAGTAGATGATCTGCTAAAAGAGAAGGTTGGTTTCTGAGAAAGTTATTTGCTTCACTTCTCAAGGGCTCGCTCCACTTACGCCTACCAAGTAACCATGTATTCTTCTTTTTCTACTCTTATTCCTACTAAGGCACTTGGTAGAGAGTCTCTGCATTGGCCACTGGCCAAAATAAGAACTGCAATGTGACTGCTTGCCTAGGGCAGTCTTTGGCTTTATTCAAGTCTCTCAATGCTCAGAGGCTGCTTGTTGTCTAAAGAGGCATGTCAGAGCAGTCTCTCTCCAAGCTTGGTCACCTGCATCTCAAAGCTGCTTTGCAAAGTCAATAGACTCAAAGTCCATCATGAATAATTCCTTCTGTTTGGAGTACTTTCTCTTAGGTCCATAGCAGACCAATAATTATCTAGGATTAGAAAATTGTGATTCCATTCCCTAAACTCCCTCCTCCTCAGCTTGTCTTCTTCTTCCCAAGCCAAATTACCTTCTGTTTTTCCAGTTAAAAATAAACACCCCTTCTTCCCCAAAAGGTACAAACATCCAGAGCATTTCAATCTCTGAAAACACATTCAGGGAGAGTAAATAGACTCTCCATTAACATAATGAAGTGGAACATTTTTAAAAGATTGATAACCTTTCACATTTCTTTTCATGTACAGTCTTGCCAATATTCTCAGATATTCATATGAATGATCTTTTGAATTTATTAATTAATAACATTATTTGAGTACTGTTTATATAGGTAGCTATCACATAACAAAAATGCACTTGAAT
Organism: Mungos mungo; assembly: GCA_004023785.1. NCBI lineage: Eukaryota > Metazoa > Chordata > Mammalia > Carnivora > Herpestidae > Mungos > Mungos mungo. The sequence continues at coordinate 56,064 of PISW01009219.1, read as the reverse complement.
TCAGTAAGAGAACTATAGAATATTGAATAAATGACATTGAAGCTAATGCTAAAAAGTTTGAAAATATATTGATAGATTCCTATCTAGCAAGATATTGCAAAATGGTTTGCTGCTGAGTTAGAAAGGGTAAATACATAAATCTAAAATAAAATGACTAGAAAAAATGTCTAAAAATGAATAACTAAAAAAATTATCACCTCAGGTTAATAATTGCTTTTTCTATTTAGAAAATAAAAGAAGAAACAGAGATGCCTCTATTACGTAAAAATTTACAGACAAAAGTGGAATGTAATTAATTGTTCTTAAAATATTTGTACATCAAAAATAGTAAAGTACTAAGCAAACATATGAGATATATAGATATGTACCTGATCAGTCATCTTATTTCATTTATTCCTTTCTAATACTAAGATTTCCATTAAGGTAGAGTACACATGTACATATTTGAGGTTTTAACCCACACACCTTCTTTTTTTCTTTTCAAATTAATTTTGCTATCTTAATTGTAAATCTTTTTGGTGCACTTTAGAAAGGAAATTCTTTGTCATATTCATAGTGTCTATGATTTTGATTGTCCACGTTACATTGAGATTTGATTATTTTAATTGGAAGAACTCCATGTGATTACTCTAAAAACCTCTGATATATCTTCATTATAGAATTTAGCTCTGACATCTTTTCTATGTTAATGTCTCTGTGAGGTTTGCTATGTATAATGCAGAAGAAGTCCAGCTATGTGTCTTTCTACTCTCCAGTGCTTCCGTGACTTTACTGTTTCTAAGTTTTATAGAACCTCCTCAAAACTCTTACTCTCATGACGTCTTTTCTGTTGCCCTAGTTTTGGGCCATAACTTCTTGCCAAAATATTATCCTGAGTATTCATCCTTCTGTTTTCTGATCTCTCCAATCCATCCTTCACATTGAAGATGGATTGGCATATTTTTCTAACTCCCCATTACTTATTAAATCCAACATATCAATAAGATGCTAAAGACCCTTGTCTTAGTCTAATCTCCAGTCTTCCCCATTAGACACTGTCATACTTATTCCACAATGTAAACTCAGAATCATCCTCTATTTGCCAATATTTCCTTTGCAAAATTGTACATTTGTGTCTGATGTTCTTGAGGATGAAATATTTATGCCATGTTTCTGTTTTTGAAATTTTACTCTCTATAAAGAAGCTATCATCTTCCTTTAAGAAATGGTAAAACCAAACCTTTAAAAAGTTTTCAGTGAGGGGAGAAAATTCACAAAAGCATGGTAAATTAAAAATTTTAGGCAAGAGTGTCCTCATGATTTTTCTTTCCATTGAGTACTTCTCATTTTCCATTCCTGAGGAAATAATAAATGTTGTCAGGTAACAAGTAACTGAATGTTGAACATCAGATGATAAAAATTGAGCTGCAAATGTGTCTACACCTACCTACCTCTTGCCATGTGTACATTAATCTTTCAGAGTTAAGCTAAGTGAGTGTGGGTTTTATTTATCATTATTATTTTCTTTCTCAAAGAAGACCAATATTTAAATTTTCATCCACAAAACCTTCTTCAGTTTTCCCAAAAAAAGATTGAATCTCATGATTCAAGAGAATACTTTCTTATCTCTGTCAAAACTAATACCTCTTTCTTATAATGAGATCTGCAATTGTCTGAACTACATAACAGACTATGAGTAATTCAAGAAGATAGATTCTACGTTGTTTGCTTTTCTACATTTTCATATTATTTGTAAATTATTTTGCAAATGTTTAATCCTCCACATATAAGTATAGTAGAGTGAACTTTAAAGAATATCATTAGTTATTACATCCGTTTTTGAATGATGATTTTGGAAAATTACTTTATGAACAGCTGAAACCAGACCTTGAATTTCAACTGTAATATTGCCCAATTGAGATCACCTTGGGCATTATTCTTGGCTCTGGCAAAACATCAGAGAATGAGAGAGATGGAAAGAGAACTATATCCTTACTTTCATGATGTAGTTGGGTGAGAGAAAATAACTAAACACGGAAAATCCAGAAGTAGAACAAAACAAGGCACTTTCGAGCATGCTAAGTTCTACCTTCACAAAATATTCTTGCTGTGCTCTAACTGCTATTACAGCTTTCAAGAATGCACTTTCCCTTCATTCTCCATCTGGGAAAATATGACATATTGATTAATTCATTTTTTTGTGTGATAGCACAGTGTTTCACAGCTTTTGCTACATAAATTAACAAAACCTCTTCCAAAGGTCTTCAGGGAAGTCAGGGTGATGGAGCAGATTGACATTAAAACTCAAATTACAATATAATGTAATAAATGCAGATGCATTATAAAAGTATCAAGTATGATCTGTGGTCATTCTGGAGGACCTAAGAAGCCATGCTAAGGGAAGCAACTAAATCATAATCTGTAGCTTAAAGGAGTAGAATGATAAAAGAGTGTCCGAGAAAAGACAGGATGTGGACAAGGATTATTCTTTACAAAATATATTCCAATATTCACCTCCTTAGCAAGGCTTTCGATAAACTCAGTGCTCCTCATTTACTCCTTATTTGTGCTGGCAGAGTGTTTGAGTATACACACTCTATATGACATATATCAGAATCTATGCTTATTAATTTATATTACCATCTCATCTGATAAATGGCATGCTCTCAGAGCCAAAAATCATAGTTTATTGACCTTAATATAATAGCCCGATGTTTTCATGCACTGACTTAGATATTGAAGTGATGTAATGCCAATCATTCCTTTCTATTTGTTAAAAAACACTCTGGAGCTTCTGGGTGGCTCAGTTGGTTAAGCGTCCGCCTTCCGGCTTCGGCTCAGGTCATGATCTCACAGTTCGTGGGTTCGAGCCCCGTGTCGGGCTCTGTGCTGACAGCTAGCTCAGAGCCTGGAGCCTGTTTCGGATTCTGTGTCTCCCTCTCTCTCTGACCCTCCCTTGCTCATGCTCTCTCTCTCTCTCTCTCTCTCTCTCTCTCTCTCTCTCTCTCTCTCTCTCTAAAAATAAGTAAAAAACATTTAAAAAATTAAAAAAAGAAACACTGATGCCCATCATTAATAACCACCTATAGATAATACATTAAATCTACTAGGTTCCTAGAATTGTTGGGAGGCCAACTTACACTTACTATATTTAATTACAAAGTTTCACTTAAATACATATATCAAAGGCATCAAAACTATGAAACACATATAAAACTCACCATTCTGTATCATAGAACTTTTGGTGAATTGACATATTTGATTTTCTATATTATGAATATGATGGATGACATATAATAAATGTAATTCTACATATGTCAAAACCATTTTGTTTCCTCAACTGGTAACATGCATGAAAATCTAGAAAGTGAAATAAATTTGTACATTAAGGGAATATAAAATTGGATCAACACTGAAACCTTTCCAACATATTCAAAAACTATTCCATGAATTTAAACATGTTTTATGAATAATATTTAAAATAAGCTATTGGTTTGAAACTCATTACTATTTGAAGCTTAATTTCAAAGATTCACTAAAATGATCAATAGATTCAATAAAATAATAAGTTAAAATATATACATTAATTTAGAAAGATTATTTATAAAAAATTTAAAAATCTCTTGCTTTTGCAAGCAAGTTAAAATGAATTTTTCTAAAACCAACAAAAATGAGTTGTATACCTTTCAAAGGAAATCCTATTTATCACACTGGGATCATTCATGCCTTCCTGCCTTAACTCTTTTTGGTCTCTGAGTAATCAGTTAAGAGTGTCTGAATTTGGGGTGCATGGGGGGTTCAGTCCGTTAGGCATCTACTCTTGGTTTAGGTTCAGCTCATGATCTTATGGTTTTTGAGTTTGAGACCCACATTCGGTTCCATGCAGACAGTGTGGAGCCTGCTCTCCTTCTATCTCTTTCTTTCTCTCTCTCTCTCTTTCTCTTTCTCAAAATAAATGAATAAGCATGAAAAAGAAGAAAGACTGAATTTGACATGATTGGTTTTTCCATATGTATTAAAACAATTTTACCTAATAAATATTTATTATTTTATATTTAATGTAGAAGAAAATTGGCTTGAGCTTGCAACAAACATACACTCACTAAGAGTGAGAATAGCAGAAATTTTTTGAATGTTAATTAATTAATTAATTAATTTAGAGAAAGAATGAGCAGGGAAGAGGCAGTGAGAGAAGGAGAGAGAAATTTCCAAGCAGGCTCAATGCTCAGCACAGAGCCTGACTGTTGGGGCCCAGTAGGCAAAAAATACCCTCAAACAATATTTAGCCTCCTGGGCCCCACATATGGCTTCTGTTCATCCTATGATTTTCTTATTGCTTTGCAAAGAGGCACATACTTTTAGGCTTTGAATCAACTTGGGTCAGTCAGTGACCTTCCCTTACTTTATTTTCTGGCTCTTTGTCTGCTGTTGGGAGTGAACCTAATCCTCAGCCAAAAGATTTGCTTATAAAAGGATCAGCATCTTACCCTTGAATAATTGATGAAGGGCCTCAAGGAATGTATATCTCCTCATAGAATTCTTCAGGTTTATCTTATGTTTAAAACCAGACTATTATTAGGGGATTCCTCTTTTGTAATGACTCAATCCTGTTACTTACTACTGTCCTGATAAGAATGACCTTATCCTGAGCATGTCTTCAAGGACCTTGAACTATGTAACCATTAAAGAAATGATGTAATCACCCATGGTATAAAAGACCCTGGCTATCTTAATAAAGGGTGGCTTTTTACCAACCACCACCCATGTCGTCTGTCTCTTCTTTCTTGTCTGTCTTATCTGTCTTGTCTGTCTTGTCTGTCTTGTTTGTCTTGTCCATCTTGTCCATTTTCTTTTCTAGAGATATTGCGCCGACACCAACCCCCTACTCGGGACCTTTCAACTGTGGTGCGTGGGTTGGTCCCCCACACCTGACACAGGGCTCAAGCCCACAAACCATGAGATTATGACCTGAGCTGAAATCATGAGTCTAAGGCTTAATCACTGAGCCACCCAAGTGCCCCAAAATTAGGTTTTTAATTTTTTGCTGTTTATTTATTTTTGAGAGAGAGAGAGAGATAGTGTGAGCAGGGGAGGGGCAGAGAGAGAGGGAGACACACAATCCAAAGTAAGTTCCAGGTTCTAAGCTGTCAGCCAGAGCCTGATGTGGGGTTCAAACTTCACAGACTGTAAGATCATGACCTGAGCTAAAGTCAGATGCTTAAGTGACTGACCCATCCAAGCACTGCAGAATTATTTATGTTTTTAAAAATAAAATATTCTTCAGTTTAATTTTCACTTTTATCTCCTTTACTTATATACTAGTATAAATTATTACAATTATAACTATCATTGGTATATAAAGATATGTCCTCCCCCCAACATACTCACTACATTTAACTCAACATTTTTACCTGTCTTCTTGAGATTTTATGAATTATACAATGTCAAGTGTCTTTGTTTACTTCTTTTTCTCTTCTCCAAGAATCTCAAAACCCATTGTAAACTCTCCAGGTCACAGCAAAAATGAACTCTGACAAAGGTGCCAATGACTCACCATTTTTCATTCTAGGATTGGAGATAGAAGCTACATTTGTACATTAAGGGAATATAAAATTGAATCAACACTGACTTGATTTCTGAAAGAGGAGCCAGATCATCAACTCTGACTATACTATTAATCAGCCCACAGTTGTTTTCCCCAAAGCCCATTCCTTTTTCTTTTTCTAGGCTCGAGTAGTAATTACGAAAGTTTATAGTAAGAAGGAGGGGAAAGAACGGGTCCAACAATAACCAGGTTTCAAAATGTCCCAAGTACTCATGTACTTTTTGGTGAGTAATAAGGAAGTTTAAGCTAGCAACATCTTTGAGAGTCCAACTGATAGCTCTAAAATGGTAAATTAGAGCTACTAACAATAGCCTGGTATAGGCTATATAATTATAGTCATGAATGTATCTCAAAGCATACAATGTACATAAATGCTTACTCTGCCTATCACTAGATTTTTCAACATATATACAGAATTGAAAGTATGCAATATTCAATATGGACCATGTTATAGTATTTTGTTTATAATTAGGGGCAGAATTGTTAGTAAGTATTGTTTACATCTATAAAACACATAAAATATTTTTAATGCATACATTGTATGAGAACATTGTAGATTTACTGGTTACCCCACATACCATTATAGAAGTATCCATATCTGCTGAACACAGCTAAAACTATCATTATCATCCAATGCCAATAACCATGGGCTTTTTAAACAAAGTTGCCAGCTAGGGAGTCTATTTTAGTGACTCCTATTAAAGAGAGTATGTGTTTAGCATGATCTAATAGTAATTAGGGATATTTCATTAACTATCTTAACAAGGGGGAGAGAAAAAATTAAAAACAAATCAACCAGTAACCAACAAAATAAATTCAACCTGCAACCTGCATTTAGAGTAGAGGCAACTAAAAATGCTTTAAAGTCATTAGGAATTATTTTCAAAATAAATAGACTCCTTCATTTTCTTATGAACTTGTGGTACCATTAAGCTAACATCTTCTGACACTCTTTGGTTTGAGAAATGCATTTTCTTACATGTTTACACAAAATATTTCCGGTTTACAAATAAACATTATAAGTGATCCTCATTGCAAGTTTATTTATTTATTATTGATTTATTTATTTATTTTTTCCATTACAAACTTTTTTATTTCTTTTTTTTACTGTTTTTATTTATTTTTGAGAGAGAGAGAAACAGCATGAACAGGGGAGGGTCAGAGATAGAGGGAGACACAGAATCTGAAGACAGGCTCCAGGCTCTGAGCTAGCTGTGAGCATGGAGCCTGATGCAAGGCTCGAACCCACGAACTGTGAGATCATGACCTGAGCTGAAGTCGGACGTTTAACTGACTGAGCCACCCAGGTGCTTCTTTTTTTTTTTTTTTTACTGTTTTTATTTATTTTTCCATTACAGACTTTTAAATAAGCATTTTTTGACAAATTGGTATATGAGAAATAGTCTTCACATGTAAGCTACACACTTTAGTATTTCAGATAAAATAAGAAGAAAAAACAAAATAACAACAGCAGAAACAACAAAGACAACAAAATGTAATCCTATCTTTTACATTCCATCAATTCTATTAACCATAGGCCTAGGTTTATTTAAAGATGAAATGATCATACAATACCAGGTTTTGCTATGTTAAATGTGATAATAAAATCCATTTCATATAGAAGTTATTCTCTATCTAATGGTTTTTTTTAATGCAGTAGACTGAATGTTTGCGTCCTATGAAATTTGTATGTTGAATCCCTATAGTATGGGGAGGTGGGGCCTTTGGAGGGTAATTAGGTCATAGGAAACCCTCATAAATGGGATTAGTGCCTTACAAAATAAACCTCAGATAGCTGTCTCACCCTCTGTCTGTAATGCAAGGACACAGTGAGTAGATGCCCTTTTATGACTCAGAAAACTGGTGCCTGCCAGACATAGTATCTTCTAGCACCTTGATTTCCTACTTCCCAGCTTCCAGAACTGTGAGAAATAAATGTGTCTAGTTTAAGCCACCAGTATACGGCATTTTTGTTATAGTAACCTGAACAGACTAAGACAATAAATATCAACTTAATGACGTTATATCAGGATATTACCTAAAAATGTTTCCTATTGTAAAATATCAATTTCCTTACCTCGCAGTTAAAACTTTACTTCTTAAAAAGGTTTAATTTTTATTTTAAGAATTTTAATGTTTATTATATTTTTGGGAGAGAGAGACAGAGTGAGAGTGGGGGAGAAGCAGAGAGAGAAGGAGACAAAGAATCTAAAGCAGACTCCACACTCTGAGCTGTCAGCACAGAGACAGATGCAGGGCGTGAAAAATTCATGAGCTGTGAGATTATCACCTGAGCTGAAGTCAGACCCTTGACTGACTGAGCAACACAGGTGCCCTAAAGAGGTTTAATTTTTAAATAACTCATTAACTGTTGAAAGATTAATGAATTATCAGTTAATGCCTTGGTATTTTGTTGTTGTTGTTGCTGCTGCTGTGTGTTATTTTTGTTTTGTTTTGTTAAGATTTTATTCTTAAGTAATCTCTATACACCCAATTTGTGGCTTGAACTCACAACCCTGATGTCAAGAGTCACATGCCCTACTGACTGAGCTAGCCAGATGCCCCTGGCTTAGTGGTTTTTATTACTTTTTGAAATTTATTTTTTATTTTAGAGAAAGAGAGAGGTTGAGTGGGAGAGAGGGAGAGAAAGAGGGAGAAAGAATCCTAAGCAGGATCCATGCTCTATGATGAGATGCAGGGCTCAATTCCATGACCCTAAGATTATGACCTGAGCTAAAATCAAGAGTCAGATGTCCAACAGACTGACCCACTCAGGTGCCCCTCACTTTTTACATAACAGCCAAAACCTATGGGAAGAAAAAGGAAAAATATAGCTAGGTGATGATTAAATGTTATGTCTATAAGGGAATATTGAAGTTTTATTAAAAGATATTACTTCCAAAAGCAGAAAATATGGAGAAGCTTTCAGTTCTTGATTGAAACAACAAAAGGAAAATTAAATTTTAAGATGATTCCTGAATTATATTTGAAATGATAAAAAATAGTTTCAGAGTGTGGACTACATAAAAGGCCACAAATAAAGCTCAATAGATTTAGAAAAATAAACATCAGACAAAGCTCTTCCCTAAACATCTTCATAACAAGATAAAGATCAAAATCAATAACATAAGGGAAATTGGCAAATTTGTAGAAAATAAACAAGACATTCTTAAACAGAAAAATCATAAGGAAAATTAAAAAATATTGAAATATGAATGACACAATGTACCAGAACTATGGAACACAGTTAAATCAGGACTAACGGGGAAATTTATTGCTATAAACACTTATATTGGAGAAGAAATAAAAGCTCTGTTCAACAACATACTTTATTCTTTCAAGATAAGAAAGAGATGAAAAAAGTTAAATTCAAAGCTGAAATAAAGAAAGGGACAGTGAAGAATAGAGTAAGATAAACAAAATAGAGAATAGAAAATCACTAAAGCCAATGTTGTGTTCTTTAAAATATCAACAAAATTGACAAACCTTTAGCCAGATAGACTAAGGGGGAAAAAAAAAAGAGAAGTCTCAAATTACTACAATTAGACATGGAAGTGGGGATATTACTATTGACGTTAAAAAATAAAAAAGTAGTTTAAATAATTCTATACCAACAAATTGAGTAATGTAGATGAAATGAACAAATTCTTATAAGGATACAACACACCAAGACTGAATCACAAAGAAATAGAAAATATTAATAGACTTAAAACTAGTAAGGAGATTGAATTGGTAATAAAATATCCCCTAACAAAAAAAAAAAAGCTTATAAACCCAATGGGTTCACTGGTGATTTCTACCAAACATTAAATAACTAACACCAAACCTTTTCAAATGTTTCCAAAAAAAATTGAAGAGGGAACGCTTTCTAACTCATTCCATAAGGTCAGACTTGCCCTGATACCAAAATCAGGAAAAGATACTACAATTAAACAAAACTGTTCATTTTATGAACATTGATGAGAAAATCTTCAACAAAGTAATACCAAGCTGAATTTAGCCGTATATTGGAAAGATTTTATACACTGAGCAAGTGGGATTATTCCTGAGATGCAAAGATGGTTGAACATATAAAAACTGATTGATATATACTTCACATTAACAATCTCCAACTGCCACATAATTCTTTTTAATTCATGCAACCAAGGATTTCACAAAATTCAACACCCTTTCAAAATAAAAACTCAAGAAAAATAATAATAAATAATAATAAAACTCAATATAATAAAAGTCATATATGAAAAACCCACAGAAAACATCATACTCCATAATAAAAAAAATAAAAGCTTTCCTCTCAGATCAGGAACAAGGGAAGGATACTTCCCTTTACCAATTCCATTCAACATAGTACTGAAAGTTCTAGCCTCATTAATGACACAGGGAAAACAAATAAAAAGCATTCAAACTAAAAAGAAAAAAGTAATTATCTCTCTTCACAGATGATATGCCTTTATATTTAGAAAAATCTAAAAATTTTACTAAAATATGTCAGAAGTAATAAAAATACCCAGTAAGGTACTAAGATACAAAATCAACACACAAAAGTCAGATGCATTTCTGTGTAATAACAATGCATAATTTGAAATAGGAGTTAAGAAAATTCCACTTAAAATAATATCAAAAATAATATAGTACTTAGAAATTCACTTAACTGAGAAGATGTAAGATTTTTACCATAAAAACTACAAAACATTCCTAAAACTAAAGACAACAGAAATAAATAAAGACATCTCAAGTTCATTGGTTAGGAGACTTAATATGATTACATACAATATTATCCAAAGCAATCTACAAATTCAACATAATCCTATTGAAATCTTAATAATTGTTTTTGCAAAAAAAGGAAAACTCATCCTAAAACACATATGGAATCTTAATAGACCTTGAATAGATAATACATATAACATTGAAACAACACAGCTGGAGTACTCACACTTTCTCATTTTAAGACTCACTGCAAAGCTATAGTAATCAAAACAGGATGGCATTGGCATATAGACTTCTTTGTAATGACAGTTATATAGAGCAATGGAATAGAATAAATAGAATAAATACATGTTTATCCAGAGATAAACATTTACCTAGATAGTCAAATGATTTTCGGCAAAAGTGTCAGGACAATTCATTGAGGAGAGGACAGTCTTTTCAACAAACGGTGTTAGAAATAGTGCATGTCCACATGCAAAAGGATAAAATTGAATCATTACCTTATACTGTTTACAAAATATAATTCAAAATACATCAAATATCTAAACATAAAAGTAAACCTATAAACCTCTAAGTAAAATGCATAGGGCAAAAACTTGATAACACTGAATTTAGACATGATTTCTTGGCTATTACACCCAAGAAATGGTCAATAAAAGATGGGACACCTGGGTGGCTCAGTTGGTTAAGCATCTGACTTTGGCTCAGGTCATGATCTCACAGTTTGTGAGTTTGAGCCCCACATCAGGCTCTCTCAGTGTCTGGAGCCAGCTTCAGATTCTGTGTCTCTCTTTCTACCCCTACCCCAGTCACTCTATCTCTTAAAAATAAATAAATATTAAAAGAGAGAGAGGAATAGCCAAATTGGACCCAGTGTAAGTTAAAAAAAAAAACCCAAACTCTTGGGCATAAAATGTACTAACAACAGACTAAAATAGAACCCACAGAAAGGGAGGAAATATTTATAAATCATATATTTGATAAGGAATTGATAGAATATACTGAGAACTTCTAAAAGTCAACAACTATAACAACCTCCCCCTCTCAAAAATTAAATAATTCAAAATTGGGCAAAGAACTTGAATAGACATATTTTTGAAAATAGATATACAAATGACCAATAAACACATGAAACAATGCTCAGCATCACCAATTATTGAACAAATTGCAATAAGAATCACAATGAGATACTGCTCTCGCTTACCAGAATGTTTACCATATAAAAATAAAAATACAGAAAATAACAAGCATTGACAAGAATGCAAAGAAATTGGAATCCCTGTGCACTGTTGATGAAAATATAAAATGGTACAGCTGCTCTGAAAAACAGTATGGTGGTTCTTCAAAAAATTCAAAATAAAATCACTATATGATCCAGCAATTCCACTTATGAGTATATATTGAAAATAATCAAAAGCAGGGTCTCAAGCATGTATTTGTATACTCATGTTCATAGCATGATTTACATTAGCTAAAACATGGAATCAATGCATATGTTCATTGATGGATGAATAGATAAGCAAAAGGTAGTATATCCGTAAAATGGAGTATCAGTCAGCATTCAAAATAAAAGTAATTCGGACATGTATTACAACCTGGTTGAACCTTGAGGAAATTATGCTAAGTGAAATAATTCAATCATAAGACGACAAATATTATACGATTCCATTTATTTGGAGTACCTAAAATAGTCCAATTCAGAAAGTAGAATGGTATTTAACAGAGGTTGGGGGGAGGGAGGAATGGGAAGTTATTGTTTAATGTGCATAGTTTGAGCTTTGCAAGATGAAAAGGTTCCTACAGATGGATGGTAGCAATAATTGCACAGCAATATGAATGCATTTAATACCACGGAATTGTGCACTTAAAGTAAAGTTAGGAAATTTTATGTCGTGTATATTTTACCACATTAAACAAATATTATTAATAAAAAGGAAGTTCTTTAGACTTATAATATGGAACCACTTTTATTGCAGTTGTCACTAACACTTTAAAACGTTTTCTTTTTTAGATGTTACCCTATTTCTTTTTCACTAAGCTGTTCCAAGAAGGAGGTCAATTTTCGTAATGAAATAACCCAATTTTTAACCCCTGTGAAAGTCTCTGGAATGATGTCATTTTATTTCACTGCAAAATGGCTGTGAGTTTTCCTTGGCAAACAACGGTTCTACTAATTTTGCTTTGTCTGTCATCAGTTATTTTGGGACCACAAACTAACCTAAAGGGCTCTTTCTGGTCATACCTCTATACAGATAGAGTCATTGCACATTCACTTTCTTTTGTAGAGGGCTAAGTAAATGAGGGAAGTAATGAAGAGCCTGGAAGCCTCTGGGCAGATATATCAAGTTTAAGAAGAAGAAAAATGACACTCATCATTTATCTTATTTAGACTATTCCCAAGTACTTTTTTCTAATGCATTTTTGAAAAACGGCCTGAAAATTCATATGTTGAGAAGGATGTGTACATGAAAGTACTGACAGAGTTTATTTATGTGAAGGGAAAATCATGTGACTTAGTTAAATTACCCCAAATTGATGTAAGAAGTGGTGTAATTAAGCTAAACTTTCCTTTATACAAGTCAAACTGACTTTTATCCTTCTTTATTTCTTCCAAGAATGATTACTTTATCTAGATCTATTTCAAAGAAGCATGTTCACTTTTTAATGGCATTTAAGCAGATTCTTTGGAGAAAAACCCACAGCATCTTTCCAAAACAGCATACAGAGGAGGTGACACATGTTCACGGGATGATTAAAGCTTTATTTAGATTGTATCTCTATTTTTTAGCACTATCCAAGGGTGACATTATTGTTGAGCACAGCTCAGTTAAAAGGGAACAGAACTGTGTAAAGAATACTACAGTTTTACCCCCACTGAGAACTGCCACACTGAATGCATAATTTTCATCTTTTGAAAATAAGAGAATCAAAATAAAGCAATAGCTGATTATGGTTATACAAGCAACCTATTCTATCATGGATTTTTGATGAATGAATTTTATTAACAATGGACATAGTTAATGCAGATACCTTAGCAAAAGTATGTCAAGGCTTGCAATTGGATGGATACATTTATCTGAAACATAAAGCATGTAAAATAGCTTTCATTCTATATGGGGTAACTCTTGGAAGAAAATTGAGAGCTATTATAAATCATATGGTGGAAGAATAAATCCCCTTTGTTTGTTGAGGTAGAAATGGGTCCATTTTATGTATTTATGTTTTTATTAATATTTCATTAATATTTTTTGTATTTAAATTGTAATAACAAAGATTCTTTTAGATGATTACAGTTGCAAATTAGAGAAAAGCCAATCAAATTGGCTTAAGTCAAGGAAAGAAATGTGTTGATTTATGTCCCTGCAGTGTCCAGAAGTATAAAAGCATTCAGGTGAGTCTTCATCAAGCGACTGAAATCATATTACCAGGACTGAGCTTGACTTGTGGGCTGTCTCCTGTTCAGCTGCCTTCATTTTCAGCTTCCAACTGGGGGCTTAAATGGCTCTAGGCTTATGTTATTCTTACAGCCAGCTGTCCCAGAAAAACAACAATAGTCCTTTCTCGAGAGCAGTGGCTCTTGAATGGGGACAATTTCGCTCCCCAGAGGACATTTGGCAATATCTGTACATATTTTGTTTGTCACAACTGGGTTTGAAATGACTGGCATCTAGTGAATAAAGGTTGAGGATATTGCTAATCATGCAATGCACAGGTTAGTTCTCAAAAAAAAGAGTTATCTCCCAAAATATCAGTAATGCTCAAGTTGAGAAATCCTACCTCAACTCTATATCTATTATTTCCAATATGGTAGCCACTAATCACACGTGGCTATTGAATAGTTGAAATGTGCTGATCCTGGAGGTGCCTGAGTGGCTCAGTTGGTTAAATGTCCGACTTTGGCTTAGGTCAGGGTCCTCCAGTTTGTGGGTTTGAGCTCTCCACTGGGCTCTGTGCTGACAGCTCAGAGCCTGGAGCCTGCTTTGGATTCTGGTCTCCTTCTCTCTCTGCTCCTCTCCTGCTTGTGCTTTGTCTCTCTCTCTCTCTCCCTCTCTCAAAAATAAATAAACATTAAAAAAAAAAAAAAAGAAATGTGGCTGATCCAAATTGATGTTTGCTTTAAGTGTAAAATGCATACCAGATTTGAGAGACTTTATTATGAAAAAATGAATGCAATCACTAAATTTTTTTATATAGATAACCTGTTAAAATGATACTATTTTGTTTTTATCGAGTCAAATGTTTTATTACAAGTAACTTTACTGGTTTCCTTTTATTTTTTTAATATGGCTATAATTTTAAACTACCACTGTATCTTTATTGAACAATGTTGGATCAGATGTACTATAGTAGTATTGTCCAATTGAAAGTTCTGCAATGATGGAAATGTTTTTATAAATTAACTGTCTAACATGATAGCCAATTGGCTGTTGTACATTTGACTAGAGTAGTTAGTGAGATTGAAAAACTAAGGTGCCAAATGTAACTAATTTCAATTTACTCTGGTGACATTGGGTTGCTGCCTCGTTATTAGTACAGATTAAGAGTCACATTCCAAGCAAAATGCTAATTGCTATTTTTTTCCTCAGAGTGAAATACATTTACCCATGACTTAATCACAGGTCAGCACACTGTGTTACTCTGATTGCCCAACACTTAGTTACCTGCCCAACTCCAGAGCTAAGTGATATCAAAAACATTTCGCTCCTTCTGTTTTTCTTTTTTATTTAAATAAATAATAAAATATATAAATTTACATATTTTAAATGTAACAAATGTAATTTGTCAAATATAAAACAATACTATTTTATTTGGCATAAAATTCCTATACACAAAATATACCATTTAAATAATTTTAAGATGCACCATTCAGTGGTTTTTAGAATATTTAAAATGTAGTACAGTCATTGTTACTAATTTCAGAGTATTTGTAAATTCATATAAATATTTGTAAAACAAAACCTGACTCTATCTAATTTGCCTCTCCTCTTCTCCTCCAGCAACTATTAATCTACCTTCTTTTACTAGAGTATTGCCAATTCTGGACATTTCATATAAATCAAATCATACAGTATGTCACTTTTTTTAAAAATTAGTTTATTGCCAAATTGGTTTCCATACAACACCCAGTGCTCTTCCCCACAAGTGCCCTCCTCCATCACCACCACCTCTTTCCCCCCTCCCCCTTCCCCTTCAACCCTCAGTTCATTTTCAGTATTCAATAGTCTTTCAAGTTTTGTGTCCCTCTCTCTCCCCAACTGTCTTTCCCTCTTCCCTCCCCCTGATCCTCTATTAGATTTCTCCTGTTCTCCTGTTAGACTTATGGGTGCAAACATATGGTATCTGTCCTTCTCCACCTGACTTATTTCGCTTAGCATGACACCCTCAAGGTCCATCCACTTTCCTACAAATGGTCAGATTTCATTCTTTCTCATTGTCATGTAGTACTCCATTGTATATATATATACCACATCTTCTTGATCCACTCATCAGGTGATGGACATTTAGGCTCTTTCCATGTTTTGGTTATTGTTGACAATGCTGCTATGAACATTGGGGTACATGTGCTCCTATGCATCAGCACTTCTGTATCCCTTGGGTAAATCTCTAGCAGTGCTATTGCTGGGTCATAGGGGAGTTCTATGGATAGTTTTTTGATGAACCTCCACACTGTTCTCCAGAGCAGCTGCACCAGTTTACATTCCCACCAACAGTGTAGGAGGGTGCCCATCTCTCCACACCCTCTCCAGCATCTATAGTCTCTTGATTTGTTTATTTTAGCCACTCTGACTGGTGTGAGGTGGTATCTCAGTGTGGTTTTGATTTGTGTTTCTCTGATGATGAGTGATGTTGAGAATCGTTTCATGTGCCTGTAGGATATCTGGATGTCCTCTTTGGAGAAGTGTCTGTTCATGTCTTCTGCCCATTTCTTCACTGGGTTATTTGTTTTTTGGATGTGGAGTTTGGTGAGTTCCTTGTAGACTTTGGATACTAGCCTTTTATCTGATATGCCATATGCCACTATCTTTTCCCATTCTATCAGTTGCCTATTAGTTTTCTTGATTGTTTCCTTTGCAGTGCAGAAGTTTTTTATCTTTTTATGCTTTTTATGAATTTTTGAGAGACAGAGAGAGACAATGCTAGCAGAGGAGGGTCAGAGAGGGAGACACAGAATCTGAAGCAAGCTCCAGGCTCTGAGCTAGCTGTCAGCACAGAGCCCGACATGGGGCTCGAACCCACAAACCGTGAGATCATGACCTGAGCTGAAGTCGGATGCCTAACCAACTTAGCCACCCAGACGCCTCTAGTTTTTATGTTTTAAATATATTTCATTGTCAAATTGTTTGCCATGCAACACCCAGTGCCATCCCAACAAGTGCCCTCCTCAATGCCCATCACCCACTTCCTTCTCCCCCCATTCTTGCATATTGATCTTGCATCCTACAACTTTGCTGAATTTGTACATTCTAATAGATTTTTTAAATGTATGGATTTATTAGGATTTTCTAGATATAAGTTTATATAATCTGAAAATAGGTTTATTTTTACTTCTTCCTTTTCTATCTGGTTGTCTTTTGTTTAGTTTTGTCTTTTCTTACCTAATTTTCCAGTTAGAACTTCCAGTACAATGTTAAATAGCTAGAACAGACATTCTCGATCTTAGATTGAAGGCTTTAAGTCTTTGACAATTAAGTATGCTGGGTGCTGTGGGCTTTTTATAGATGTCCTTTATCAGGGTAAGAAAGTTTTCTTCTATTTCCAATTTGTTGAGTGTACTTATCGTGAAAGGATATTGGTTTTTTCACAATCTTTTTTCTGCATCTATTGACCTAATCACTTTTTTTTTATTATAGTAGATTTTTATATTACACTGATCAATTCTGTATGTTGAACTAACTTGAATTTCTGATATTAATCTCTTTTTGGCATGGTGTGTAATCATTTAATATGTATCTGGATTAGGTTTGCTGATATTCTATTGAGGATTATTGCATTTGTATCCTTAAAAGATATTGACCTGTAAGTATTCTTTTCTTGTGATATCTTTGGCAGTAAGGTAATGCTAGCCTCATAGGTTGAGTTAGCAAGCATCTCTCTTTTATTTTGAAGAGTTTGTGATGGACTTTTCCGTCATTCATTTGGTAGAATTCACTAGTGAAAACTTCTGGTCCTGGACTTTTCTTGTTGTTGGAAGTTTTTTTATTACTGGCTCAGCTTTTTTACCTGTTATAAGTCTATTCTGATTTTCTGTTTCTCTTTTTGTCTATTTAGGTTGAGTATGTGTTTCTAGGAAATTATTCTGTGCTGGTCTCACTACTGTAGTATTTCCACAGCTATCACTCTTATTTTCAATGCTACCACTGAGTTGAAGTATAAGGGATGTGAATAAGGTCAAACTGAGATGACAAAAGCTTACTGTTTTTACTGTGCTTCAGTCGTTTTGTTGAATAAGACCTTCTTGTGTGGTTTTGGTAATTTCCAGAGTTCCAAAAAGTTGATTCTGATGGTTTTGCTAGTATTTCATTTGCTTTTATGGAAGGATGCTTTTTGGAGTTACTCAGTTACATTTTGATTCAGTCTACATTATTTTTAAAAATCTGGACCCTATCCTACTTCTGTGAATTTTAAAACAGGCAAAAATGTATTTTTATCAATTAAAATTCCTTAATTTCTTCTTATGAATAGCTTTTAAATATTTCTAATATAATCTTAATCTTGACCCTATTTTGATTATATTTACATACTCTACATAATTATAGTAACTTGAATTGCACACTTACCTACGCCTTATTTACATACTTATTTATAGTTCATTTTTGTTTAATTTCATTTTTATTTAAATTCTAGTTAGTTAACAAAAATGGTAAAATTGGTTCCAGTTATAGACTTTAGTGATTTGGGGCACCTGAGTGGATCAGTCAGTTAAGCATCTGACTCTTGATTTTGGTTCAAGTCATGATCTTATGGTTTTTTAGATCTAGCTAGCCCTGCTTCAGGCTCTGGCTAATAATGTGAAATCTGCTCGGATTCTCTCTCTCTCTCTGCTGTCCTTCCCCCACTCATGAGCTTTCATACTCTCTTTCTTTCAAAATTAATAAATAAACTAAAAAAAAAAAGAGTTTAGTGATTCATCACTTATCTAGAACACGCAGTGCTCATCACAAGTGCAGTCCTTAATACCCATCACGTGTTTAGCCCATCATGCACTTGTCTCCCTCCATTAACCTTCAGTCTGTTTTCTCTACTTAAGAGTCCCTTATGGCCCGCTTTCCTGTGTCTCTTTTTTTATTTCTTCCCCTATGTTCATCTGTTTTATTTCTTAAATTCTACATATTTGTTAGTATTTAATTGTGTATATATTGATAGAAATATATTCAACCAATTTCTTCTGGGGGGATGATTGTGTTGTTTCCAATACTGTGCTTTTACAAATAATTTGATATATAAGTAATTGGTATTTTTGGCATAGTGTTTTCATGATGAAATTCTAAAAGTGTGATTCTTGGACAAAAATATTTGTTAAATATTTCCAAATTTATTGCCATAAGATAGGCTTCATTTTCCATTCCCAGGAGCAATTCTGAGAGTGGCAGCTTTTCCTTCATCTGCCTTAAAAGAATGTGTTGACAAGGTTTTGAATTTTCTAATCTGAAATGTAAATAATTATATCTCTGTAGAAATTTAATTTTTATCTGAACATCTTTCCAGATACTTAAGGGTGCTTTGAATATTTTTAGCCTCTGGGAGCTGTGTATTATTTTGTATAATTATTTTGCAAGGGGCTTCTGTTTTGTTTTTTTTTTTCATTTTATGAGTTCTTTACTTGAAATAAACATTATAGACATTCTTTTCCAGTTTGTTTTTGTCTTTGATTCTTTTTCTGGTACTTTATTCAAAATGTCTTCCCCCCTTTGCTGGAGTCAATTTATCAATCTTTTTTTTTTTTTCCTTTTTCTGAATGTTTCAGACAAAGCTAGAAAACCTGACTCCAATAGCCCACAACAAATTTTCTTTTTCTAACTTTGTATGCTTGTATGATCTTACCTTTATATCTAGATCACAGAAATTGTTGGGGTTTATTCTCTTGCATGGTGTGTGTTATGGATCCAATCTTTTTCTTTACCTGAATGTTTATTCAGTTGTCCCAATACCATTTATTGAAAAATTTATCTATTTTGCAGTATATGAAATATGAATCTTATCATATATGTAGTTTTCACATGTTCTTGGCTCTGTTTCTGAGTTCTTTGTTCCGTCCCATTGGTCTATCTGTCCACATGATTCTACAATAGTCTAATTTTAGAGGCTTGGCAGAATGTTTACATATCTGGTAGAGTTAATCCCTTCTCCTTGTCATTATTTTCTTTATCAGGACATGCCTGCCAGACGGTAACCTTTGAATAAGAACATCTAGCAAAAAAGGAGAAATTACTGTGATTTGGGATCTATTCCAATAGGCATTTACAAGAGAATTTACAGATGACTTTATTTTTCTGACACTGGGATCACCACACACACAGTAGGTACAATTTCTTTTTTCTCGTAGCGCAACCATTAATAACATAGTTTCCATAGTCACAGTCCCTGGGGTATCTAAGCTCCAACTATCACCAATTAATTGTGAGACCTTGGATGAGTTGCACTCTTTAAGCCTCAGCTTCATTATGCTAAAAGAGAAAAATAATAATACCACAACTTAATGTTGCAGTAAATGTTGAAAAGAGAAAATGCAGATTAATAGCTTAGCATAGTTACTGGCAAATAGAAAGCTTTCAATAAAAATAATGGTTCATTGAGCTGACATAGAATATTTTTTATCTTAAACATTTATAAGGATAGGATTTGGTTATTTTTAAAATAGCTCATTTAGACACACTAAATCTCTGCGGATTATCAACAAAATTCTCCAAAATTAAGGGTCCTCAACTCATCTCACTTAATGATCTAAATTTACATGAAAGGAAACTGCAGTTCAGAGGAATGCATGATTTGCCTAAGATACCACAGAAACTAATGGCAGCCAGAGTTCTCTCAATGTGTCTTCTCCTTCCTGTAAGTTGGGGGCAGGACAAGATGGGATCCAAGATATTTTCCAATTCCATGATCACATTTAAAAAGCAATATATTTTTCTTCTCATCGAAAAGCTGACTACTGTAATGCTTTGGTTTTAAAAAACCTTTATTTTCACACCCGTCTTTGGCTGTATGTTTTTCCATTGCATTCCATCTCATGACTACTATGAAGTTGGGAAATTTAAATAACATGATTAGAATTTATCGGCTGCAACCCTATCACTGAATTATAAAACCCAACTCTTTTGGCTGATGTTATTAAGTTTCAACTTCACACTAACAATTTAAACACTCTTCAGCTGGAAAGCTGCTGGTGCAGTATGATTTATCTTCATGTTTGGCTGATGAAGTATAGAAAAAAATCATCACATCGTATATCCTCACATATCTCCGTGCTTTCAGCTTAATCAAACCAGCTGCATCATTGTTTCTGCAATAGGCACTAGTCCATGAAAGAAGTGGATATACAACATGGCATATTTCAGAATACATTGAGTGCAGTTTGACACATTATAAGTGTTTATCTCTAATATAAGTTACTGTCCTCCTGCACAGTTAGGAATCATTGGCAGACAATTTCTTCCTCACTGATGTGTGCCTGCATTATCTAGTAGTGATCTGCATGCTATCATATGAGAGTAGACGGGAAAGCTAAAAGCAGCACCTGCATTTGAATCTCTGTCATCATGAGTATGGAAAGACAGCGTGAGATGGGTAAGCCACCAAAGGGTAGCATTGAAAAGTAAAATGTACTGGGGAGGCCTTTCGTATTAAGCATCCATCCTTCAGTAACACCTGAGCTTGAATGTGATATGCAGACTAGTTTGGATAAAATGTGTGGCTCTGGGGCACCAACGTGGCTCAGTCAGTTAAGTGTCCAACTTCAGCTCTGTCATGATCTCATGGTCCATGAGTTCAAGCTTTACATTGCTCTCTGCTCTTAATGCAGAGCCCATTTCGGATTCTCTGTCCTCTCTCTCTCTCTCTCTCTCTGTCCTCCCCCACCTCCAGCTCATATTCTCTCTCTTTCTCTCTCTCTCTCTCAAAAATAAATCTATCTATCTATCTATCTATCTATCTATCTATCTATGGCTCAGACAGAGAGCATTGCACTGGGGAAAGAGAGAGAGAGAATGACAAACAGTTGTACTTGTATAAAATACAGATTCCTAGGCTCTCTCTAATCATTTTGATGTAGTAGGCTGTGGAAGTGGCTTGAGAAGTTAAAATTTTTAAATGATCTCAGGTGAATCTCACGCATTTGGTCCAAGGCTTACACTCAGATACGACTCTGGAGCAAGAAGAAGACATTGCTTAACATTTTCCTAGTGAAATTCTCCATGCATCATGTAACTATCAATATATAAAGAGGAGACTTAATAGTTTAACTAGAATCCACCAGGAATGACTTTAGAAGTGAAGCAATATGTTTTACATAAGGCAGTGGTCACAACCTGAACAGCGTATCAGAGCCCCTCACAGGACTTCTTTTGCAGAAGGCTCAGATTGACATCCAAGTTTAAGAAGAACAGGTGGCATTAGTCCAAAGACCAGAAGAGTTTGAAAGCTTCTGTTTACGATTCAAATTACAAACCATTGTCAGTTTGCATTGGTATGAATATGTGGAAAAAGCATGATGAAGTGAAAGTATAATTTTACTTTTAGGAGAAGTGTTCATTTTTAACAAATACCATGAGTCACGTATTGCTGTGACATGTCAGTAGAGACAAAAGTTTACTGTAAATTTTATTTTGATATTTGATAGAAGTAATATTTCAGTGATGTAATAACTCTCAACAAGTTTTTATTATATGGCACATCTCTTCTTCCTAATATTAATAACTCAAATAGAAATGTGTTTTCAGAAGTAGCTTCATAACCAGAGGGTATTTAACCCTCTGTTTTGCTTTGAAATCAGTGCTAAAAGGCTTTTTTTTAAAGTTTATTTATTTTGAGAGAGTGAGCATGCGCGAGTTGGGTAGAGGTGCAGAGAGAGAATCCCAAGCACGTTCTTGTCAGCACAGAGCCTGGCACAGAGCTTGAACCCACAAACTGTGAGATCATGACATGAGCCAATATTAAGAGTCAGATGCTTAATCAGCTCAGCTACCCAGGTGCCCCATAAACAGGTTTCTACTCTAAATAGCACAGGGGACAAAATGGCTGTAGGCTTTATCAATATATTTTTGGTTTTGTATATATCGCATATTGCTATATATTTTCAAAATCTTTGATACGTATTTGTCTTATGATTTAGTTTCACAACTAAGTCTTACTTTGCAAAAAAAAAAATGTTTAAGGCTTAAATATGGGAAGATGTAAATAGAAAACCAAGTGACGGAAAATACGTTTCTAAAATCTGTGACGCTTCCTATCAAGTTGAATGAGTAAATTTTAGACAAGTACTTTGTTTTTTCCCTTCATCTTGTTATTAGTTATGCGCTGTTTCAAAGCAAGTTGCCACAAAATAAGTGGCTTTAAGTAAAAGTAATTTATGATTTCTCATGACTCTAAGGGGTTAACTTGTCTCAGCTGGACAATTCTTCGGATGGTCTCTCCTGCGTTCACTTGTGGGGTTGCAGATGGGTGCAGCTGGTCCGGGCAATCTCAAAATGCCTTATTTACATGCCTGGCATTGATGGTGGCTTTTGGCAGGGGCCTCTTGGTTTTCTTCCATCTGGCTTCTCAGCCTCCCGAGATCTAGACAAGCCTCGTTACAGGGTTCTACTTGGGTTCTAGAAAGCAAAGAAGTTACCAGGTCTCTTAAAAACTTCTGGAACTCACACTTTATTATTATTTTTAAATCATATTTGGATAGCTAAAGCAAATAAGTTCAGCCCAAGTCTAACTGGTGCAGAAATGGGTCCCACCTTTTAATGAAGAAGAGGCATAAAACACAAAGATGGAAATAATTTTGGTGACTGTCTCTGTAGGCAACCCACTCGATCTTGAATGGATTTATTTGATCCATTTACACATACAAATTTAGATATTATATATGTTTATTTGATCCATATATATATTAGCAAATTGATCATTATAAATAAATCTACCCATCTCCCACTGAGCAGAAAATATTGGATAGGATTTAACATGTATTTGCAAGACATTTAATTTTTAGTAGAATTCATAGATGTACTTTTAGAAGTTTAAATTTTGGAAATTACCAGATGTAAGAAATAAGATCTAAGGACTTAGAGGACAATCTCTTTTTGTGTTTTCTTTAAAAAAAAAAAAAGCAACGTATTATTATATTGAAGCAGAATGTAGAAATTAAATATGTAATTGATGTTTTGTTTCATTTATTTACTAATTTTAAGGACTTTGTAACACTGTGCATGACTACTAATGTCAGTGTATAGCATTAAATATAAGTTTTGATAGACATTTAAAAATACCTGGAGAGAAAACAAAATCAACAGGATTCAATAATCCTGAGTAGGGACAAAATATAACTTCAAGATATGAAGAAAATATCTAAACTCATTTCACACCAAGCATTTGCAATCCCTTCTCAATTGTTTTGAAATACGATTCCTACAACTCTTCCCAAGTAAAGAGAATTCTGATTGTATATTTAAAAAAATCATGGGAATAACACTTGATTTAAAGATCTCTATTGCTGGCCATTGTTACTGCAATTTTCTCCTCATAAATTTGACATGTTTATTTAAGAGCCAGTCAAGGCTGCAGAAAATGTTTTCTCTTTAACTCAATGAATGGAATAGGCAAAGATAGTAAGTTCAGCATTCCAATTCTATAAACTAAACTAATTATCTCTCTATCTAACTATCTATAGTTTATTGTTTCCACTTTGGCATAGTTTGGTAATTTTCTGAAAAATATATAGTGGTATAGATGGAGAAGTAGTAAATGCTATGGTTCTGGGATTTGCATCTTTTGCTACATTATTTCCAAGGGTGGGATGTAAAGAACCGCTGTACTCAGAACAGAAGGTAAGATGATGGCTGGGTTGGAGCTCCCACGCTGCTTTTCACTCCCGTGTATAACAAAGACTCTGCGTGAATAACTTTAATCCACTTAGTATGAACTAATCTCAACCTTTGTAATAATATTAATGGCATAACAGAATAAAGTGACACTAAGGGGAGTTTACTCTTGGAATAGAGAACAACAACAGACAATGACAGAGGAAAAAGAAAAGCAAAATTATATTTCTTAGAAAGTTACCTGTTTTCATTAAAGGAATCATTTTATGATTGTTGAAAATGGTCACAAGACAACTGCATTTTATTGGAGTATGTATATGCTGATTTGAAAACAAAGGCAAGCATTGTGACCTCAGATACATATTTTTTCTAAAAGTTTTTTAGTATTTATTTCAGAGAGAGAGAGAAAGAAAAACTGCAAGTGGGGGAGGGGCAGAGAGAGAGGGAGACACAGAATCTGAAGCAGGCTCAAATCCAGGAACGATGAGATGAGATCATGACCTGAGCCCAAGTCAGGTTCTTAACCAATTGAGCCACCCAAGCGCCCCTCAGATACATATTCTTAATCGGCATTTGGTGAATATAGTTTTAATCAACCTTGATTGTGCTCAAATATTTTTAAGATCTGGAGTTAAAAATAAATTTCTCTTTAATAGTGGTTGAGAAGACGCTATACTGCAATTGCAAATACCACACAAAATTCTAGATGTGCAACTATGGGGTCTCTGCTTTTGAGAAGCTTAGAGTCAATTTTAATAAGGGAGAAGTCAATTTATTACTAAAATCCAGGAATATTTAAAAAAAAAACACTTATTTTGAGACAGAGAAAGCACAAGAGTGGGGGGCGGGGCAGAGAGAAAAGGGGAGTGAATCTGAAGCAAGTTCTGCAGTGTCAGATGCCCCCTATGCGCGGGCGGATCCCATGAACCATGAGGTCATGAACTAAGCCAGAACCAACAGTTAGATGCTTAACCAACTAAGCTACTCAGGTGCTCCTAAAATCCAGTAATTTTAGTAGTGTTCTAGAAGAAAGCACAGTAAATTAGAACACCCACGTTATGTATGATTATGAAGAATTAGGATAGCCTGAAACAGACCTTCTATCATGAAGACTTCCACAAAAGATATCTCTTGAATTTGAAGAAAATTTTGATATTAAAAAATTAAATAATAAACTAGCAGGATATTCCATTCGGAAAAAATAGTATGAACTTTCATGCGTAGCATAAAAGACCATAACTGTATCAGATGCCGTTAGTGCCTCTCTCATAGCCAGTCCAAGCTCGGTTTCAGTATGTGCAGTTGGCATCTTATGGCCGGTGTCTGTGGCTCATTTTGTTTGGTTTTTGAAGGCTCTTTTTTGACATATGCACCACGCGGAATCAGTATTCCAGAGAACAGCCCTCAGGCAATAATAAATTGAAATTGGGTAATAAATACCGTAACTTCCTTGCATTCATGATGAGACATCTCCAAGATGTGTTGCATGATGTCTCCCAGAGTTCCACAAGCCCTTCATGATGACCTGCTCTTTTATGCAACCTATATTGGCTTCCTTTCCTTCTTTCTCTCACATATCTGTCTTCTACAGGTGCTTTTTGAGATCAACTCCCAAATAGATTATATGCTCTTAAACTGTTATCTAGAATTTTGCTTTTGAGAAAAGCCCGGTGAAAATCATGTCAACTTGTAGTAATCTGGTATGACTGCAAAGGAGGGTATGGGTAAAATATTATTAAAAATCTCAGGCAATGTAAAAAACTAACAGAAATGGGAACATAAATGCATAGATACACATATGTGAAAATACACACACACAGAAATTAAAATCCCAAGTCAACTATATAACAACAGTTAACATTTGTTAAGAGTTTACTATGGGCCAAATATTGTACTAAAAGCATCATAAATGGACTTTCTCTTTAATTTTCACAATTTTCTGAGATAAGTTGTATATGTTTCATCATTTACTAATGAGAAAGCCAGGCATGGAGTGATTAATTACTGTTTGGTAAATGGTAAACTTGTATTTAATAATTTAAAGAATGTTGAGTCCTGTAAAGTTTTGGAAAGAAGGAAGAACAAAAGTGGAGAAGAATGAAGACATCTTTAGGAACAATGGAAAAATATAACTCTGAGTCAGCTTGAAGGAAGGAAGTACATGACAAAGAAAATACATCCAATTACACAGTTTTAATGAGTGATAATAAAATAATAATGATGCTAATATATTTTGTGTTAGACACTGTACATCAGGTACTATAATGTGAGAATATTTTATTCTCACAAAATGGTAAGTACTATTATTACTCCCATTTTACTGACAAAGGAACTGAATGCTACTGATTTTAAAAGACCACATGTAGGAACTGCAAGGAAAAAAGAAACGTTAGAGCCCTTGGATTTATACTATTATCAATCATATATTATTTCTTGCCTACCTGGTTGCCCTAATTACATTCCTCCCCTGAAAATTCTATCATATGTACAAAATTGACTTGAAAAAAAGAAAGATAATATCTTATAATTTAGTAGTAAAGCCACCCACTGATGTTCAAGTTATAATTTCAGCATAAAGATAAATACAATGAAATAAAGCAGTATCATAACAGACAGGAGTGAAGGGTTAATAATGCTCTGTTAAAAGGCTTTGTATTACATGTGAAATTCTATGGTATTATTGCAAGATGAACTTATATTAGTTAAAAACATATATAGGATGTTCTAGGGAAAGTATTATTTTTAAAAATTCAATTAATATGATGAGAGGAAATAATATAGCATCATATAAAATATTTATTTAAAATTAAAGAACACAGAAAAAGGAAGGAGGGGATTAAATTCAACAAACATAAGACAATAATTTACATAGTGATACTAATACACCTCCATAAATAGTCACTTTATTAAAAAATTACTTTATTTGAGAAAAAGAGCGTGTGTGTGAGAGAGAGAATGTGCAGGGAGGAGGGGCAGGAGGAAAGAGACAGAATCTTAAGCAGGATCCCACAACTGAGACCATGTTCTGAGCCAAAATCAAGAGTCAGATGCTCAACTGACTGAGCTGCCCAGGTGCCCTCATAAATACCCACTTTAAATGTGAATTGTTGAGATATAAAAATTAAACAACATCTACTTTTCAGAGTAAATAAATAATATTAATAATTAATAAATTAGTGATGAAATAATAATAAAGCAATTAAAATCACTAATAATTAAAGTCATTAATTGATAAACAACACCATTAACAGTAACTAAAATAAGACTTATTAAAATCCACTGTATACATAAAAATTCTGGTTAGTTAAAATAAAAGCATAAAGATATACCATAATAACACTAATCAAAATTAAGCTGCAGTAGCTATATTAATTTCAGACAAAACTGACTTCAGAACAAGGAAAATCATTAGGGGGAAAGAGGATCATTACAGAATGATAAATGGGCCTAATCTACAAGAACACATAACTACTTTAAATCTTTCAGTGTGTATGCAACTAGGTCGAATGTTGAGAAATATGAGGGAAAAAAATCTGATAGAACTAAAGAGAGAAAAGACAAGTTCCATGACTACAGTTGAAGATTTCAATGTTTTTGGTAGATCAAATAAGAATGTAGTTGACCTAAACATCACTATCAATCAACTTGATCTAATTGACATATGTAGGATATTCTGCCAAGGAGAGCAGAATATATATTCTTTCTTGTTCACATAGAACATTCACCAAGTTAGACCACATTTTGGCCCACAAAATAAACCTTAAAAAATCTAAAGGCAGAAATATGGAATATCAATAACCTAAACTTTCCCTATAAGAAACTAGAGAGAAAAGATCAGTTTAAACTTAAAGGATGGAGAAGGGAGTAATTAATTAAAAAAAAAAATAGAGCAGAACCCATGAAATCAAAAACACAACAGAGAAAATCAACAAAAACAAAAATGATATCTTGAAAATATCAATAAACTTCAAACCAGGCTAACCAAGATAAAAAAGAATAGACACAAGCTATCAATATTGGAAATGAAATAGGCATCATCAATATTGATACCTTGGCCATTAGAATGTTAATAAAAGAATACTACGAACAATTTTATGTCCACAAATTTGAAACAGTCCAATTCCTTTAAGACAAAAACTACCTGACCTTACAAAAAGAGATAGATATTTAATAAAGAAATGGCACCAATCTTCACCATCTCTTTCAGAAGATAAAAACAGAGGGAACACTTCCTAACACATCCTATGAGGATAACCTTACCCCAATATCAAAGAGAAGTAAAGGTATTATGAGAAAGAAAGAAAGGAAAGAAAGAAAGGAAGAAAGAAAGAAAGAAAGAAAGGAAGGAAGGAAGGAAGGAAGGAAGAAAAAGAAAGAAAGAAAGAAAGAAAGAAAGGGAGGAAGAAAGGGAGAAGGAAAAACAGATCATTAACATTGACACAAAAATTAAATCCAATAATGCATAGAAAAAAATGTACATTATGGCCAGGTAGATTTTTCCACGTTTGCAAGTTCAGTTCAATATTTGAAAATCAATATAAACTACCAAATTAACAGTCTAAAGATAAATCATATATCACACCAATTGATGCAGCAAAAGCCCTTAAAAAAATTCCAGCACCCCTTCATGATCAAACCTCTCAGAAAAAAAAAAAAGAAAAAGAAAAGATCTTCCTAAACTGGATAAGGAAAGCCTACAAAAAATACCTACAATGAACAGCATACCTACTGATGATTGATTAGATGCTTTACTACTAAAACTGAAAGACTGCAAAAATATTATCTCTCGACAGTCCTATTTAACATCATACTGGAAGTTCTAGTTGGTGAAATAAAATAAATAAAATGAAGTAAAATAATAAAATAAAACAAAACAAAATAAAACAAAACAAAATAAAATAAAATTTAACAAAAGGTATACAGATTAGGAAGGAAGAAATAAAGCTTTATTTGTTCCCTGAGTATATTACAGTATACGGAAAATCCCAAAGAATAAATAGGAAAACTTCCGAAACTTATAAGCAAATATATCAAGGTGGTAGGATACAGATTAATATCTAAAAGCGAATTGCCTTTCTATACATCAACAGTAAACAAAGGGAATGAGCCCAGTTCTGTAATGAACCACCCAGTTGGCTGTCATACCTACTACCCAGTGTGTCAGAGGAAAGGACAAAAGAGAGAAATAGAGAAAAAAGAGAGATAAAAATATCAGTGAGAAGAGAAAAAATACATTCTGTGAGAAAAGTGAGACAAAAAGAGAGGCGGGGATGAGGCTGTGTCTGAAGGGTTGTATCTCATGAGGTTTGGGATTTAATGGAAGGTGGGTAACTCCAAATCAGTTGCAGGCTGTAACACCACATGTGAATGGGTGTGGCTCATGACTCCGAGGTGAAAAGATATAGCTGGTAGTTGTTGGAGGTCTGGGGCGGGGAGGGTTAGGGTGGGGGCGGGGATGAGTGCTGGCATGTGCCTGTGCACATGAGCCTGTCCATTTTGCTTATTTCAACTCACCTCCGTTCAGCTGGATGCAGTTTTCTGCATTTTCTAGTGTTTCTGGCAGAGAAAATCATGAATAAGCAAACATGAAATTCACGTTATGCTCAAATTGTTCTCTAATGTATCAAACATATTGGAACAAATTCACATTTTGAAAGCAAGTGTCTTAGCACAAGCAACTGACCAATCAAATAGGAATACAAATAGAAATTCTTATTCCCCTCTTTTTATACAAAAGTAACCTATTTACTAAATTGAGTCTGCTTCCTGTTTCTTCTTAGAAGTGTTCAAGGTGCCTGAGGATGATCAGGTTAAAAACTATTATTTCAGTTAAAAAATATTTATAGTAAGTATGATGCTATACAAATCTAGACTACTGCCAAACATGAACTTCAGAGCAAGATATTTACAATGTAAGAATGAATAGATGGAGGCAGAGACAGAGGAAAGAAAGAGACCAAGTTATGGAGACAAGAAAACCTTTATTGGGGTCTGTGACTTCTGGGCGAGGTTCCAAGACTCTGGGAGTGGGGAGTCAGGGAAGTCCCGCCTGGTACAGGAGGGGCAAGGTATTTTATGGGTGAAAGACTTCCAGGTTTGGTCTTGGGAGGGCAGATTACCAAATAAGGGCATTTTTAGGGCCGTGGCGGGATGGGATAGGTTGCCTCCTCTGTCGGGGTGATGGGAAGCTGGAGCTTCATGATTGGCTGTTTTCAAACAGCACAGACATTCCAGGTCTGCAGGTGGGGGGTGGGGGTTTTAGGCGCACGGAGTTCTTCTCCAACCCACAGCAAAATGGCCGCTTGGTCGCCATCTTAAGGTAACTCTTACATACAAGACCCTCTTAATCCTTAAACTGTGTGACTTTTTAAAAAAAGTTTTTTTAATGTCTTATTTATTTTTGATACAGAGAAAGAGCAAGAGAGAGGGAGGGACAGAGCCCAACACGGGGTTTGAACCCATGAATGTGAGATCAAGTCAGAGTCACCCAGACGCTCCACTGTGTGACTTTTTAAATACAAAGATTTCCAAGCCTTACTTTAAGCCAATGTTTTTCAAAATATGTTGGCATAAAAAACACTTTGGAATATTTATTAAAAATGTATGTTATCAAATATTTCTCCAGAACTACTGCATCTGAATCATAGATGTGCTTAACAAACAAGGTAATTTTTTATGCAAAGTATATTTTAGAAACATTATTTAAGACGCACTGAATGAGAACAGTAAACCTCAAGTTCTGATGTCTCTCTCTCTCTATATATGTATACATAAAATAACTGCAATTGATGATTATCATGAACATCCAAATTTGAGAACTGTTTCTTTATATTGCAAATTTAGCTCTGAAACATTCTTCCTGCCATGAAGCACATAACCATGATTACTCAGCTCAACTGTTTTGCCTGGATGGTCATTTAGTAGACTGTTAATCGATTGTAACAATCTTCCAATAAGGGCTAAAGTGACTGATAACAAGGAGTTGAAGTGTATTCTAAAACTATAAAGCATAAATGGTTTTCCTAAAGTTTACTTGTAAAAATCAGGGTAAGAAAAGATGTAAACCATAGACTCTCTGGAGGGTAAATTGAATTGTGTGTGTATCTTCTTCCCTACATCTGGAAGCTTATTCTTGACTACCTTAGATTGCTTAGCTGTCTCTAAGTGTGATTCTGTCCCGTTCATTGTTGGCTGGGGTCTGGCTAAATGGTTTGCTGACACTGAAATCATACCAGCTGTTCAGATTTTCTTGTCACCATTTTAAAGGCTTCTCTGTCTTTCTCTTTTATTTCTATTCTCTTTCACTTTTTACCCCTTATTTTTTTAAGCCCGCCACCTTTAAAGAATGTGAACTTTCCATCTGCTCAGACCAAGCAGAGGCTAGACCAGATGTGACCTGCAATTTGCTGAATGGAAAACAAACACAAGGAATGCAGCCTTCTGCCATCTGTTGATGCAGAAAGCAGCAGGGCATGCCTGGCATTTCAACAGGGCTTCCCTGCTGGGAAATCGAAAGAGAAAAAGCATTTGTTTTATTTTTCCCCTTTCCTGACCTGACAGCTCCTTTGAGCAAGGTGGGGAGGAAGGGAAGGCATCTTGCCATGATGCAGTGACAGCTTATATCTAAATGTTGGAGCTCAAGAAATAAACTCTAGTTTGTATTACAAGTTCTGTCCTTGACACGGTTGCCTCTGCTTGGTGGTGTTGAGCATCTGATCTCTGTAGTTGTCAGAAATGCAGCAGATTGGCAGATTCTCTTCTTCCAAATTCCTAATCAGTTTATTTGGTTTTTGTTTTTCTCTGCTCTGAAGGCCACTTAGCACGCTCTTGGGGGGTGCTGGCAGCAGAAACAAACAAAGGCAAGGCTTTCTCCTGCATATAGTGTCCTGGTCTCAAATGGTCAGAGACCATCTGGTTCACATTTTCAGAAAGGGGTGAATGTAATAGAACAAGTTGCCTCAGTGACATAGACATGTTAACGTGGACCCCTCCGTCTCCTAGTCTGGTTGTGTGGATGTGTCATTCCATTTTCAGATACAGTCCACTGAGATAGAATTTCCTTTCCTAATGCATACTCTTAGTTCAAAGTCTCTATTGGTTGCTGAGGTGAACCATGATTAGTAACAGACTCCCTGGTCTCATGATGTGCAACATCTATCGAAGTACATATTTTTAAAATGTACTTAACAAAAAGTAAACTTAGTTATGAATATGCCTTTGTTTACTAATAGAAGTCATCCTGTATTTAAAAAGTATTTTCTAGGATGCCTAGTGGCTCAGTGGGTTAAGCCTGATCTCGCTGTTCGTGGGATCAAATTCCACGTGGGGCTCTGTGCTGGCAGCTCAGATCCTGCTTGGAGTTCTCCCTGTCCTTCTTTATAAACCATATAGATGACATCTAAAACATAAAAGCTAGATGAAATTGTCAGGGGAGCTTAGGAACATAAGAAAACATAAGAGCATGGGGACTGAGCCTGAGGCATAGCAATGGTAATAGTTTAAAAATCTGAGAAAGAGAAATAAAGGATTTGTTTTTCAGAAATATTGCTATAAAAGGAAGGAATTGAACAAAAGATGGAGAGTGAGGTAAGTTGAAAAGTTTTTAAAATAAGATAAATACAAGCTAATTTTACTGATGGAAAGAAAAGGGTAAAAGGGAACAAACTGGGGCACCTGCGTGGCTCAGTTAGTTGAGCGTTTCACTCTTGATTTGGGGTCAGGTCATGATCCCAGGGTTATGGGATCAGATGAGGTGGCCTCCATGCTGACCATGAAGCTTGCTTGGGATTCTCTCTCTCTGCCTCTCTCCCCAGCTCATGCTCACTTACTCTCTTTCTCTCGCTCTCTCTCTCTTGCTGTCTGTCTCTCTTTCTCTCCCTCTTTCTCAAATCCAAAAAAAAAAAAAAAAAAAAGGAAAGAAAAGAAAGGGAACAAATTGATGAAATAGATGAGAAAGAAAAAGTTGCTGATGTGATGTCACTGAGTGTGTAACAGGGGATGGATTTTAGTGCACAAGACGCAGGGCTTCCTTTTACTAGGAGCACAGATATATCTTCTACCAGAACAGGGGAAGAGGCACAGCACATGGGCCTGGATCCATGTGGATGGCTGAAAGTTCAAAGGCACTTATAAAGATTGCTTTCAATTTGTTCAGTAAAATAGGGGGGGAAATGTGGATATGAAGAAGGGGAGTTTGATGTAAGAGGAAAGATTTATGAAATAATCATTTGGAAGACCTGGAAACTAAATAAATAAGTATAGTATTCAGGGGGGCACTGATATCATTCATTTGCAATGAGTGGTTATCAATTTAAAGTAAGAGACATCAGCAAAGTTGTGTGGGGTTTTTTTTTGTTTTTTTTTTTGCCACTCTTGTTTGCACACCAGCAATGCAAGAACTATGTAAAAGAAAAATTGGGTGAGATTGGGGCTGTGGTTTTGCCAAACTGAAAACTGAGAACAGAGTAAGGAATGTGACGATGTAAGGGGGAAATGCGTTTAGTGTAATTGGCTGTTGAATTTATGCTGAGTAAGGAGGAAACAGAGGAAGATGATCGGAACAAGGGAGAATTAAATATTAGAAGGTTAAGTGAACTGAAGTTTTATATATGTCAGTTTCTGCAAAGATTGTTGGGTTCAAGGAAGTAGGTGGAGGAAGCTAGCCAGATGGAAATCATTGAAGAGTAGAAGTTTTGAAATTGAGCTTAAGAAGGGCAGAGCCATGAGTAAGGACAAGTTCTACCAGAGTATCATCATGAGATTGAGTAGTTTTGATGAGACGAGAGACAAGAAAATCACTGAACTAAGAGGCCAGTTTGCTGAAAGTTTCATCAATGTGGATGTTGCAATCACCCAGTATTCTGAAAGAAATAGCAAAAAAGAAAGGGACAGTGAGCCAAGAGGTAAAGTATTCAAAACAAGAAAAAAGTGTCCTGGGAAATAGTGGGTGATTTATATAAGCAGGGCTGGTGTGTCTTATAGCTGGATTGAAAGACTAAAATCAATATAAGCATCCATTACATATCTAGCCAACCAGATGCATCCATGTCCACGTGCTTTGCCTTTTCCCCTGTTTTGATAGAAGCCATATCGATGCCATGAAATTCAAAGATGGATATTTTTATGGAGGAGGAGCTGCATGATTGTGAAAAGTAAGAACAGTTGCTAGTTTTCTTTCAGGTAAAGTAGCAAGAGTGAAGAAGAGTTATGTTTATATGGAGACCTTCTGGAGATGACGTATGTCAGGGAATCAATCTCAGAAGAAGATAAAGAAAACTTTCAGTAGATTTTCTAGCAGGCAAAGGCTTTTGATGGTGACTGGAAGCAGTTATTCAAGAGCACAGAGAAAGAAATCCCAGAGTTAGGAAGAGATGCAAGATGCCAGGTATGGAGTTATAAAATACAATGTGTGACGTCACATTCTGAGTGACCTGGCTTGTTTACTGTGATTAGTATAAGTATGGATGAATGAAAGAAAGAACTGTCCTAATGATCCAAAGCTGAGTTATGGAAGCTGTCCTGTCAGGGGCATACAGAATTCTGTGGTCTCACCTGACTCAGCAGATAAAGGCATAGCTGCTACAGAGGATAAAGTTTCTGAGTTTCTTGTTTTCTGCCCGAGTAAGCTCACAGGCCAGCAGAAGGGGGTCAGACTTCAAACCCAGAGAGTTTCTTTTTCATCTTTATTTTCTCTATCATACCTGCCAGTGTGATTTCCATTCAAATAACAAACTGCAGCTTTGTGGAAACATGTGGGTGTCTGTGGTGTTCACACTAGCAGAATACATTTTGGCAGTATACACTTCTTTCCTGAACCACTGTGTTGATATCGTTCTCAGGAAAACAAATGTTGCGATATTGAGAAATGTGAACGTACCTGTTCCCATCCACTTAAAATTAGCCCCAGAAAAACATTCCTAAGTTTCCTTCTGTGAGTCATGACTTAGATTACAGAATTGAGATTCATGGAGAGGCTGATGATTCTGAAGGGGAGCTTTTATCCAAAATCTATGATTGTACATTTTCTGGTTAGAGACCTTTGTTCCTTATTTACAAATCTTCTTAAAAACAATGTTTCAGTAAAGGCTGAATTATTAGAAAATATTATCAAACAAAAATGAACTACATGATACCATATGGTGAATGCACGAACCATAATGACTATCACTCAGAGTCCTACTGGAAATGTGACAAGTCAGTATCTTGTAAACCAGATATGATCTTACTCATTCTGTCCTCTGTTATGTACTCAGTTTCGGAATCTCTGGCTTGGAAGCATCTTTTGGCTAATTCACACATCTTCTCTAATATGATAAATTGCTTATAAGAAATTTCTTATTTTGGTATGTGTGTATATATATATATATATATATATATATATATATATTCTTTTCACCAAACTGAAGTTCTTTCTGAAGACTTGATGTGTATACCAGGGAATCCTCGGTCTTTGTTTTTGCTTCCTAATGCTACAACATTTCCTGAAATACTACTTTTAAAATCCCATCTCTACTTGATGACTCCCATCTGACTACCACCCTTTCCTTTTTTCTGGAACACAACTTCACTAGAAACCATAGATTATAGGAAAGATTCATGAACAGAAAACACTCCCTTCTAATTTCTGTTTTTCTTCTGGTGGTACTCTTTATCCCAATTGGAGAGAAAGAAGGGCAGTTAACAATCAAAATTGAAGTACCCTCTAATTAGAACGGTGTCCTGAGTTAAATCAGATTTGCACTGATCCTGGTGTGAAAGCCTAGGTTTGGGAGATGTAACAGGACGATGAATTTTCCTACACACATATAGATGTAAACTGTCAGAATGTGGAGACAGAAGTTAACCTGATTCCTTTATCTTGGACAGAGTGGCAGCTCTGAAGCTCAGTCAAGTGACTCGTTCAATGAGATGATCATAGAATCTCACAATAGTGTTCGTGAAGTCAGTCATTTTTTGAATTACTATTTTTAGAATTACCCCAATGCACTTTGTTATTTCGTTAGGAATTTACTAAAAGATAAATCTTCCTGCTTCTGCCCTGTTTCTACACTGAAAAGGAATGATCAGTCATCAGTGAGTGTGCTGCCAAAAAGTTTTGTAAAGTCAGGAGTCATTCCAAATGGGAATGAATGGGGAGCAAAAATGATCTTTTCATATTCTCAGGCTTCATAATGTATGGCAATCTGTCTTTAGGTGGGGCTGCAAATCAATTAACCATGAATGATGTATATGGTGTAGAATGTGACCTTAAAACAAGTTGCCTAGTCTCTGCCTTGATGTTTCCATCTGGTTTGTGCAAGGAAGGTTCAGATAATGTAGCAAGGGGAAGATTATGCTTTCAAAGGGAACAGCCATTATGGGTCACTATCTTCCTGGGCCTGATAAGTTTAATCCAAGTTGCCTGGGAGGGAAGAACTCATAAAATACTTTATCTGAAGCAAGTGCAAAAATACTCATAAACTCAAAGGTTAATCACTGCACCAGAAGAACAGATGAAGGAGACAGGGCAGTTTTATGTTTCTTTACAGTGCTGCCCTTATTAATCATGTTGTGGGCTGCTTTAAAATATGTGCCTGCACTTTCTTTTAAAAGCCAAACGGATAGACAGACAGACACTGAAAATAAAGTTGGAATGATGATGCTCTGATTTACTCATCTTTTCTTCCCCTTACTAGTATCTGCAGGAGATAGAATCAAGGTCCAGATGTGCATTTAGTCTTATTTTTAAAATCTATTTTATTTTCGTGCAAAACATTTTTACTATTAGTTTTTACTTAATTTAAAATTCAACATTTTTTATTTACACTGAGCCGTGGGTTTTTACTTCATTTACCTTCCTGTGCAAGTGGTATTAGTTTAAGGTGACAGGTGAATAGCTTGATCATCTGGGTAACGATCCCTTCAGATTTCATGAAGCCACATGTGAGTGGATTGGGGAGTTATGCTAATAGAGTATGGTTGATAAATCAGCAAATGGATTCCATTTCGGCCTCTGGATTCATGCAGGAC
Source organism: Mungos mungo (assembly GCA_004023785.1). NCBI lineage: Eukaryota > Metazoa > Chordata > Mammalia > Carnivora > Herpestidae > Mungos > Mungos mungo. The sequence goes on along the minus strand of PISW01009219.1, from coordinate 18,744 downwards.
ATGTTTAGATGAGTTATAGCATAAAGGATCTGTGCAGGTATAAATAAGGCAAAGTACATAGGAGATTTCTTATATATCTTGTAAACAGATGTGATAGGATAAAATAAACAAGATTATTCCAAATTATCCTTTTACTTAGACCAGGAATTGGGGCACCTGGGTGGCTCCATAGGGAAGCGTCCGACTTCGGCTCAGATCATGGTCTCATGTTCATGGGTTCAAGCTCTATGTCAGGCTCTGTGCTGACAGCTAGCTCAGAGCCTAGAGCCTGTCTTCGGATGCTGTGTCTCCCTCTCTCTCTGACCCTCCCCTGATCATGCTGTCTCTCTCTCTCAAAAAATAAATAAAAACACTTAAAAAATTATTTAGACCAGGAATTGGCAAACCTTTTCTTTAAAAGACGTGATATAACTATTTTTGGATTTATGGACTATATGATCTCTGCAATTATAATATGAATGAATCCATTGATGACATGCAAGTGAATGTGCATGGCTGTGTCTCAATAAAATTTTATTTAAAAATACGTAGAAGGTACAATATGACCCTTGGACTATAGTTTGTTAAATGCTGATTTAGGTTATTTATAAGAATAAAATAAATTAGATGTTTGGAAACTGTGCCCTTCACTTAGTTTATTACATAGGGGGCATTTGAAAGCCTATATTTTTTGTGTTTCTTTTAGTTCCTCTTTAGGGGTTATAAACTCAGGTGCTTACAGTGGCCAGGAAGTAACTTAATAGATAACACTGAAATGGTATAATATAATAAAGTATGGGGAGCCTTGTGATTAAGCATATGTGCTCTAATTCTTAAAAAAAAATTATAGCAGAATTTGGCCCAATGGCCACCTTGTGTAACTTCTGCTCTGTGTGGCGGTTTGAATCTCCCCCTGATTGTTATGTCCATATGGTGGACAACCTCATCCTTTCAGGCTTCAATCCAGTCATTGCCTTCCAAGGCGACTTCTTTAGTGTTGGTGCATAACATTGAAATTCATTGTTCTTGTCTCTATGCTTTCAAAATGTAGACCTTTCCTTTGTTCCCTTAGGAGGTCATTTCCTCTCACTAGACTATCATATTAAATTACGAAATATATTAATACAGTGTCTGATTCAACAAAAATCCCATTCTTTAAGATATAGTCTCTTCCTACCTGATATGCCTTAGGTCTAATTTACATATTTTTAAATTTTAATTAAATAATTTATTTATTTGGTATAATTTATATTTAGATTTAATTAAATAATTTATTTATTTGGTATAATTTATATTTAGATTATATTTAGCATGTCATCCCATGCTTTGTTATTTAAACTTTCACAATTTGGGGCACCTGGATGACTGGTTTCAGTGTTCGACTTTGGTTCAGGTCATGATCTCACAGTTCACTGGGTGTATGAGTTGGATCCCTGTTAATGAACTGTGTCTCATCTATTGTGGAATCCCTAGCATCTGGCACTGTGGTTGGCACACAGGAAGGGTTTTACACGTCTGATAATCACTGAGTGCAACAAAAGTCTAACTCTCCTTACAGATGCATTAATTTTACTCTGTTTTCCATGGAAATATTTTCAGATATAATGCATTCAGGTTGACAAATGTAGATAGAGATAAATTGTCTTAAACATACATATTAGGGTAATAGCAAATACTCATAATATTAAAGTGGTTTATCATTTTACAACTATTTATACAAATGAGTCTGCAAGGACTGAAAAAAACACTGTTAGCAAATATTTTATTTTTGCTTTTGTTTTCAGCAAATCAATAGGGAATTGTTATTTGGAAATAGTTCATATTCAATTTGAATATAAAAACATTGAGATGAATTGTCTTCCAATAGGTATCAGATTTGGATTGAACACTTTGAAATTTCATTTCTAAACTCATGTCAGTTCCTCCAAGAACTTGATAAAGACCTCATCTGGACTGTTTACATGGACCCTACTTTTTGCAAAAATAAGAAAATAAGTTGTGAAATAGACACAAAAAGTGCTTTCAAAGATCAATTAAAAATCAAATTTCATCAGAAACATCTTCATATAGTATATTTTCCATTAAATAAAAATGTTTTATTTTATTAACCCTTAATCCTTTTCTTCCACAGCACACAGATAACTAAGTATTAAATTATATTATTCTATAAGCAAAATGATAACTTTAAGGATTGAGAAAAGGAATTTAGCATTATTTACAGATGAAATATGATCCAATTATTTTTATTTTGCTTATATAAGATCTGCAAAGCATAGATCTCATTTATGTTAGTGATCTGAGTAAAAGTTTGACTTACAGTTCCTAATAAATAACTTCATTTATATTTTATACCATCATATTGAATAGCTGTAGTATGTTCTCCTAGGAAAAATGAGAACAAGCGTAGGTGTACTGCCAAATTTTTTAAACACATCAATGATATGGAGCATTCCTCTATCAAATGTATGCTTGATAATCAAAGCTGTCACTAATAGGTTTAAGGAAATGTTCATTACTTCTCCATTTCTCAAAACGTTCAAATGTGCATGTTGGTAACCATTTTTTTTAGGAACTGAAATTTAAAATGAGTGGCATGAAATTGAAACAAAGAAAGTGTTGCCTTATCACTTGCTCTCACTAATCTTTAAAGTTGTATACAACTTTTTTAAATGTTTATTTATCTTTGCGAGAGAGAGAAATTGAGAGAGAAAGAGAGGCAGAGAGAGAGGAAGACAGAATCTGAAGCAGGCTTCCGGCTCTGAGCTGTCAACACAAAACCCAATATAGAGCTTGAACTCATGAACCATGAGACCATGACCTGAGCCGACATTGGACATTTAACTGACTGAGCCACCCACGTCCCTGTATACACTTCAGGTTTTATGACTGCAGTAAGATATGAACATATTCAAAACATCCAGAATATTAAACAAATAGAAGTATGAATAAGAGTGTCATTCCCAAAAGAGCCAAAATAATAGTCTCTCTGAAATAAATCTAAATCCAGAACATTAGTGAGATACTAACAGCAGAAAGAGACACTTAGACTTGGGGAAATCATTGTTACTTGAATCATTTGACCAGTTCCTGTGTACATGTCATACTAGAGACCAAGTAATAGTTAAAGAATGAAAAAAAATTTGTCTCACTGGAAACTCTGGCCGCTTCTGATGGACAAAGAGCAAAGACTTAGGACCTCTGTTATGTATGGCAATATAAGAGAAATATTTGCAACCTTTCCAAAGATCCTGAAACTCTAAGAAATTAGTGACAGTCCAATGCCTATCAAAAGCCATGATGATAACGATAAATAATGTGTCTCCTAGTAGCAGACTGTGATTTTAACAAAGCATTCTATGTCCCTTTTAGGTTGGAGAAGTATATTAGGGTTCTTAAAGGAAACAGGATGAATATAAAAGGAGATTTATTACAAGGAATTGGCTCTGCTGTCTGTAAACTGGGGACCTAGGAAAGTCTGAGTCTCTAGGCTCCTAAACCAGGAGTGCTGACTCTGCAAATTCCACTTCCAGGGCAGAGGACAAAGTGAAGTGTCTCACCTCATGGCTCAGTCAGAAAAAAAGGGGCTACATCTTCCATCTTCTGCCTTTGGTTCTATTCAACCCTCATTGCATTAGATGGTACCCATCAACACGAAGGAGGGGGTTCTATTTTATTGAAGCTACCAGTTCAAATGTTAACCTTTTCCAGACACTTCTCACAAATAATGTAATATTTAATCTAGGCACTCTGTAGCCAGTAAAGTTGACACATAAAATCAGTGATCACAGAAAATAACCTCAGTACTGATGCAATGGCATCATTAGAACAATGGGATCCCTCTGTTTAATATGTTTTGTTGAAAGTTCAAAGTGGTCCAGTGTTCAAATAAGGCAACTGTACTGTCATTCATCAGTGGCTGCCCCACTGACAGAGCACAGTACATTCAGATTACAAAATTTCCTCTTATCGAAACTTGTGTATGTTTATTCTCATTCTTTAGTCTCTTCAGTGAAAATGAGTTTGTGTTTTCTGATCTTATTGCTATGATTTGCTGTGGGAAAGATACTCAATTTCCCACTAAACTTGCATATTTTTTCATTTTTTCTATATATCGGAGAGCTTTGTGTTTTTCATTTACATGCTTATGACTCAGCATAATAATTTCTGACTTTTTTGGGTAGCAAGGGTATGTCCTCCTTATTGTAACATGCAGTATTTCATAATTCAATAATTGTAGCCAAAGACACATTTTACCATTGATAAGCTTATTTTTAAAAATTTTTTAATGTTTATTTATTTTTGAGAGACAGAGTGAGAGATGGGGAGGGGCAGAGAAAGAAGGAGATATAATATATTAAACAGGCTCCAGGCTCTGAGCTGTCAGCACAGAGCCCAACATGAGGCTCAATCCCACCAACCATGAGACCATGACCTGAGCTGAAGTGGGACGCTTAACTGACTGAGCCACTCAGGCGCCCCCAATCTGCTTATTCAATATAATACTTTGACTGCTTAATTTTTCTAAAAAGCTGTTGTTAATCATTCATGTATCATAGTTATTGTATCATGGAATTTAGAAAATATGATAACAAGTTTTTGACTCAATTTAAAGCGCTTTTGTTCTGAGTTCTGAACCATTTGTAATTACTGAAACTTCCTACAAATAATAGGTTTATCTTTGGCATTTACTTCTTTTTCTGTTTATTTGTTTAAACTCAAAGCAACTCCTGGAAACATAAGAAACATCCAGAAACATACACAATTGACCTTGCATGTAAAGTAGAATTTCAATATTTTTCTTGTTTCTGCCCATGGGAAGTAAATATAATACTTCCTATTTATGCATTTTATGAGCAGACACCTGCCTAAATGCACACCCCTATTTCTTCAGCAATATCAAGCAAATTATTAAGGTCCAAGAATTCATGGTTTTTATTTGCATTTGTTTTTACTGGACATCAATTCTGAATTTTCAAAGAGAACTATTGGATATGGACAGCTCCTAGATGTCTGGTACCACATTGTACCACCCACTCTCTAGAGGCTAGTGCCAGATAATTACTTATTAGTGATAATCTGTCTCAACTCAGGTATTACATACAAGCCAAATGCCTCTAAAAAGTGGCTTTTAATACATTTCTATAATCTTAGTGAGCGAAATAGCATTGAAACCCCCGAGGGACTTTCAGATTAACTATCGTGTATACATCGTAGGTTTTTCCAATTTTGTTTGCAAGGAAGGTTTTTTAGTTAGTAGAGCATCAGTGTGAAGAATGTGCAAAACGATACAATTGGAGGTTTGATGCAAATGAAACTGTGCCATCTAGTCTCTTTAGGCGATCTTAAACATTAGAAGTAAAACACATGGTCCTAATTTAGGCATTATGATGTATTATGAAATTAGTTGTATAATAATTTTTAAAAGTAAAAATTTCAGAGAGATTTAAAATATACTTTAAAAGTTCTGATGAAGTAGAATTTATTATCCTGGGTGGTGGTAAATGAATCCTGGCCATTAGATTAAGAGAAAGATATGTTTTAGTTTATTAAATATTTTTCACCTTTAATACTGAACTAGATTTAATCAGTCAAGTAAGGTGAGATATTAGAAGACAAATTCCCCAACAAAATCTCCAAATGACTACAGACTGAGAGATTTGATATTTTCTCCAGATAATGCATTGAGTTTTGTTGCCGAAACAGCCAATTTTTAATTGCCCCCCTCCCACTGGCTATATTTATTTCTACATAGTTGATCAAAAGTGATCCTTAAAATCAGTCCAATTTACATAATATGATGTTTTGAGGAAAATTTAATCTGGATATTTTTGAATCATATATTTATTCTCTTTCCCCCACTCTATGTCTTTATCCCAGGTTGCAAGATTTATTCTTTAAAATAATTATATTTGAATTATTTTCTGGGTTTTCACTTGAAAACATCTAAGATTATGTTTGCACACATATCTAATTAATGAGTAAGTTGAAACAAATTTTTTTAAATTTTTAAGTATTTATTTTTGAAACACAGAGAGAGAGAGACAGCATGAATGAGGGAAGTGGGGGCAGAGAGAGACAGGGAGATGCAGAATCCAAAGTAAGCATTCAGGCCCCAAACTGTCTGCACAGAGCCCAACGCGGGGCTCAAACCTGGCTCATGACCTGCGCCGAAGTTGGATGCTTAACCAACTGAACCACCCAGGCAACCCATAAATTTGTTTTTAAGTTTATTTACTTATCCTGAGAAAGAGAGAGAGCAAGGGAGGGGCAGAGAGAGAGGGAGAGAGAAAGAATCCCAAGCAGGCCCTCATTGACTGTGTGCAGCCTGATGCAGGACTCAAACTCACAAACCCATGAAATCATGAGCTGAGCTGAAATCAAGAGTAGGATGCTCAACCAACTCAACCACCCAGGTGCCCCTAAGCAAATGATTTTAATTTGAAATTATGAAAGGTGTTTTGGGGGTTTTTGTAGACCATAAATGTTTTAATCTTTTGTCAGTTGCTTTGAAGTTGTAAAAGCAAGCCTGTAATTCCTGCTTCCACGCCTGTCATTGACTCAATATTCTCTCAGGGTTCTGCACAGACAGCTAATGATCTGTCTGTATTCTCCACCACAGAACCGCTTCTTTAAGTTGCACAAATATCATGCTTCTCAAATTCAACAGAAGCACACCCTCTCTCAATATTGTGATGTGTGGAGTACAGAACCATATTGGCTTTTGCTTTTATTTTGGATAGCATCATCCTATTGAACTCGCATTTTCAAATCAAAACTTTTCCTTTCGTTATCTTCTTTTAGAAAGCTTAATCTCAGTCAAATCACTCTCTTAAAGTAAAGCCGTTCTCAGGGCTTTTTAATGCATAAAATAATCTTTTCCAGATCACCAGAAACTGTAATCTGCCACCATCTCTGGTCACTTCTATAGATAAGGTTGGTCAGAAGCCATATTTGATCTCTTACAAAAATTATTTTAATTCATATTTATTGATTATAAACACATAAAATATGTGTTAGTTGCATGCATAATGATTCAAGAAACACGTATCAAGTATAAGGGAAGAATATAAGTGCCTAAAAGTCCCATGTGTGACTGTTTTCAACCCCATCTCTTCCTTCCTCTTTCATAGATAACTACTCTCTTGGGTTTGATTTTATTTAGACCTTAATTTGGATACGTTCTTGTATCCAAAAATAATATATTGCTTACTTTAACATAGATTTTTATTATATATAGGGCCCCTGAGTGGCTCAGTCATTTAAACTCCAGTCTCTTGATTTTGGCTCAGATCATCATCTCACCCATCATGAAAATGAACTCCCTGAGAGCCCAGAGCCTGTTTAGGATTCTCTTTGTCTCCATCTCTGTCCGTCCCCCCACTCATGGTCCTTTGCCCCCACCCCTGCATCTTTTTCTCTCTTCAAATAAAAAAAATAAAAACATTTAAAAAGTAATTATAGAAGATCTTTTCTTCTCTCTGTACTTTATTTTGCTCAATATTACAGTACAAAATTCTAGCTGTAATTCTTTTTGGCCATTGTTATATGCAATTTCATCGTATAAAAACACTATATATTTTAATCCATTTAATTGTTGATTGCTATTTAGGTTGCTTCCAAATTTTTTTCTATTTCCAACAACATTACTAATTGATATTTTTAAGTATTCATATTTTATACTTATTTCCTCCAGTACATGTTCAAAATTTTCTCTAAGACAGATTTCCAGGAATTGAATTATTGAATCATACATACGGACATCAAAAAAATTATGTCTCTTTTTCTTTTTCCAAAATGAATGTACCACTCTCATTGTGAAAAAGATTCAGTTGCTCAGTATCCTAAGTCCTAATCATTCTAAACTTTTAAAATTTTCCATCCCTGTGGCTTTAAATAATATTTCAAAGTTATTTCTGACTACTGTAATGATGTTTAGCATCCTTACACATAGTTATAGGCTATTCAATTTTCCCTTTGTGTGAAGTGCTTATCCAAACTATCAATATGTAAAATTATAGATATGGCATAATTGCCAATCTGACGTATATCAAAAGATAATAAAGATAACAAGAACAACTTTATGCTAATATATGTGACAACTAAGATAAATGAATAAAATCCCTAAAATTACAATTTACCAAAATTTTTGAATGGATAGATATTGAAATTACTGTTAGAAAATTTGTAACATGCAGGGGCACCTGGGTGGCTCAATTGGCTAAGCCTCTGACTTCGGCTCAGGACGTGATCTCACATTTGTGGGTTCGAGCCCCACATCAGGCCCTGGGCTGACAGTTCAGAGCCTGGAGCCTGTTTCCGATTCTGTCTCCCTCTCTCTCTCTGCCCCTCTCCTGCTCATGCTCTGTCTCTCTCTGTCTCAAAAATAAATAAAAACATTAAAAAAAAGAAAAAAATTATAACATGCAATTAAAAGAGGTCTTGGTCAGAGGCACCTGAGTGGCTCAGTCAGTTAAGTGTCTGACTCTTGATTTCAGCTCAAGTCGTGATCTCACAGACAGTTTGTGAGATAGAACCCCACTCCTGACCCCCATATCTGCGCTAGTAGCTCAGTGACTGCTTGTCATTGTCTCTCTCCCCCTCTCTCTTCTTATCCCGTGCTTTTGCTATCTCTCTCTCTTATTCTCTCTCTCTCTCTCTCTCTCTCTCTCTCTCTCTCTCGCTCTCTCTCTCTCTAAATAAATTTTAAAAAATAGAACTTAGAGGAAAACAAACATTTGTTGTGTATATTAGAAGAGAATAATTCCAACAAGTTAGTGGACTAATACTTATTTTAAGATAATAGAAGTTTAATACCAATGTAAATCTTAAGAAGTTAAAAGATAGGAAACAATAATTACTAAAACAAAAATTAACAGAATGGACTATAAAAGGACATAGAGATAACCACAAACCAAAAGTTGGTTCTTTAAAGTGATTAAGCACATTGATAATTTTTTCTAGAACTAATTAAAACAAACAGAGAACAAAAAAAAAATAGAAACAAAAAGTACATTAGGAATTAATAAAAGAGAAATTTAAAATTTTCCTACAAAGTTTCCATGTCCAGATGCCTTCAACATAATTTTACCAAACATATAAGGAATAAATTTTGTATCCATTCTTCCAGAGTTGTATCTACTAACATCTTGTATCAATTCTTTTCAGAGAATTGACAAACAAACATGTTTACCAAGTCATTTGATAAGACTTGCATACATTTGATGACAATATACAACCATGACAGTACAAGAAATGAAAATTATACGCTAAATTCTATTATAAAAATGGATGAAAATGTATTAACAACACATAAGCAACCAATCTAATATTATATTTAAAGATAGTACACTATTGTCAATTTTTCTTTTAATTTTTTTGTTTTTTTTAATAGTTTGTTGTCAAATTGGTTTACATACAACACCCAGTGCTCTTCCCCACAAGTGCCCTCCATCATCACCACCACCTCTTTTCCCCCTCCCCCATCCCCTTCAACTCTCAGTTCATTTTCAGCATTCAATAGTCTCTCAAGTTTTGCGTCCCTCTCTCTCCCCAACTCTCTTTCCCTCTTCCCCTCCCCCTGGTCCTCCATTAGGTTTCTCCTGTTTTCCTGTTAGACCTATGAGTGCAAACATAAGGTTTCTGTCCTTCTCTGCCTGACTTATTTCTCTTAGCATGACACCCTCAAGGTCCATCCACTTTCCTACAAATGGCCAGATTTCATTCTTTTTCATTGCCATGTAGTACTCCATTGTGTATATATACCACAATTTCTTGATCTGCTCATCAGGTGATGGACATTTAGGCTTTTTCCGTGTTTTGGCTATTGTTGACATTGCTGCTATGAACATTGGGGTACATGTGCTCCTATGCAACAGCAGTTCTGTATCCCTTGGGTAAATCCCTAGCAGTGCTATTGCTGGGTCATAGGGGAGTCTATGGATAGTTTTTTGAGGAACCTCCACACTGTTTTCCAGAGTGGCTGCACCAGTTTACATTCCCACCAACAGTGTAGGAGGGTGTCCGTCTCTCCACACCCTCGCCAGCATCTATAGTCTCTTGATTTGTTCATTTTAGCCACTCTGACTGGCATGAGGTGGTATCTCAGAGTGGTTTTGATTTGTGTTTCCCTGATGGTGAGTGATGCTGAGCATCGTTTCATGTGCCTGTAGGCCATCCGGATGTCCTCTTTGGAGAAGTGTCTGTTCATGTCTTCTGCCCATTTCTTCACTGGGTTATTTGTTTTGTGGGTGGGAAGTTTGGTGAGTTCCTTGTAGATTTTGGATACTAGCCATTTATCTAATATGTCATTTGCAACTATCTTTTCCCATTCTGTCAGTTGCCTATTAGTTTTCTGGATTGTTTCCTTTGCAGTGCAGAAGCTTTTTATCTTGATGAAGTCCCAAGAGTTCAGTTTTGCTTTCATTTTCCTTGCCTTTGAGGATGTGTTGAGTAGGAAATTGCTGCGGTGGAGGTCTAAGAGGTTTTTCCCTACTTTCTCCTCGAGGGTTTTGATGGTTTCCTGCCTCACATTCAGGTCCTTCAGCCATTTTGAGTTAATTTTTGTGTATGGTGTAAGAAAGTGGTCTAGTTTCATTCTTCTGCATGTGGCTGTCCAGTTCTCCCAGCACCACCTGCTGAAGAGGCAGTCACGACAGAGGTGTCCACTATCACCACTGCTGTTTAACATAGTGCTGGAAGTCCTAGCATCAGCAATCAGACAACAAAAGGAAATAAAAGGCATCGGAATTGGCAAAGAAAAAGTCAAACTTTCACTTTTTGCAGATGACATGATACTCTACATGGAAAACCCAATTGACTCCACCAGAAGCCTTCTAGAACTGATTAATGAATTCAGTAAAGTTGCAGGATACAAAATCAATGTACAGAAGTCAGTTGCATTCCTATACACCAAAAATGAAGCAGCCGAAAGAGAAAGCAAGAAACCGATCCCATTCATGATTGCACGAAAAACCATCAAATACCTAGGAGTAAACCTAACCAAGGATGTAAAAGACCTATACCACATGTTCTTTAAAACATGGAGTTGATGACAGTGGTGATGATGATGATGGTGTTGATGATGAAGGTTAGTATGTTAACATTTAGGCATGACAATAGCAGTCCTAAGAATGTCCTGTTCAAATATAATTTCCAATTTACAAATGGAGACAATTACGCTTACACATTTAAATGGCTTCCTCAAGGTAACATGTCTAAAATGTAAGAAAAGCCAAATTTGACCCAGGCCAGCTAAATCCAGAGCCTCTTCTATTACCAATGATAATATTGGTGATATTTTAAGCACTAAGATTTCCCGTGTTCTCTGTTGAGAAAAATGATTATAATACCTTCCTCAAAATGTTATTGCAATAATTAAATTAAAATTAATGAGATGATGTATGTGAATTCCTACCAGCGTAGTTAGAACTTAGATAATACTCAAGAAAGGCTAATTCGCTTATTCTTTTGTTTCCAAATCTAGTTATGTGTCACAGAATGAATAAATAACTTTCAAAATAGATGGACTTCCCTCTGTTTAGGAATTTTGAAAATAAATTTTAAGATGTGTATAAAAGTTTTTATGAAATATAAATAATTGCATTGTACATAATTGTCATTTATAAAAAAGTCACTAAAAATAATAGCTTAAACTCAATTTTTAATCCAGTTGTTAACATGTATCATGAGTTTCTTACTATTACATACCTGGTTTTCACTGAATAGATCTTTTTATATTCTCTTAGATTCAGCAGCAGACACTCTAGGTACTGTATAATTTCTTTACTTGTTTATTTTCAGAATGTTGTGTACCCATAGTTGAAGAAGAGATAAGTGAAAAATAGATTATTAAATTGTCTACCTTAATAGTCAGTGTAAAAGAAGTAACTGGAGATCTTACCGGTATTTGGTTATAAAGTTGTGCACATAGTAAAGTCAAACAGTGAATATACATATTAAGTAAATATGGCAAAAAAATCTTGAGTTTGGGGGAAGAAATGAGCCTCTCCTGTTCACTAACTCCTTGAGATCAGACCTCCAGCTTTAATCAAAGTGATACAAGGGAAGTTTGGCATTGCAATACCCTTCTTGAATCTTCACTATTTCATAATGCACTTTAGATATACTTGAGATTGTATGTCTATAAAAAGCCCGTTAAATCTCTTGCCTCATTGTAGAATGGAGTTTTTCCTCGTGCGTTGGGGGTCTCAAACAGCAGTCCTAACACAAAGCCTGGACTAGTGTAAGATGCTTAAAAATCAGTTATTTTAATTTCACTTTAAACTCCATTTAAGGCACTGTTTTTCTTATTCTACCCATATGCATCTATATATTCAGATATGCTTGAAGGGAAAAACCCATTATTTACACCTCTGGATAATTCTATGTTTGCAACTGATTTTCAGGCCAATAAATAAAGCCTAGCATGTCTTGGAAATGAACTGTCTTCTCTACTAAGGCTTTATACAAAAAGGCATGGGATATTAGTAAGTGCCAATGATCATATACTAGTTCACTTCTGTGAATTCACAACCCTCACGTTGTCCTCTGTTTCCTTCACAACCACCTTTATTTTTTTTAATTTTTTAAAAAATTTTTAATGTTTTATTTATTTTTTGATACCGAGAGAGACAGAGCATGAGAGGGGGAGGGGAAGAGAGAGAAGGAGACACAGAACTGGAAGCAGGCTCCAGGCTCTGAGCTAGCTGTCAGCACAGAGCCTGATGCGGGGCTCGAACCCACGAACGTGAGATCTGACCTGAGCCGAAGTCGGAGTCTTAGCCAACTAAGCCACCCAGGCGCCCCCACAGCCACCTTTAAACTTCTAAGTTGTATTACTTAGTTCTTGCAATTGGAAATAATTGGAACAGTGGGAGGAGAGAGTAAATAAATGCACATGCATAAGCAGAGTGAGAAATGGTCATCGGCAGTATAAAAATAACGCTTATCACTAATGGAACATAAAAATGTCATTCCCTGGGTAGCAACTTAGCTGCTAAAATTGCTCTGGGGAGGTAGAAACAACGGCAGTTTCCTACCTCCAGGGTGGTCCAGATTTCTCTGGATGAAATAATCCATTGCAAATGACTGATTATGAAATAAAAAAGAAATAACTTATGTAGCAGTTAATATTCGTCTTCAGTGGGATAAATTGATCAATCATAAAAGAATATATATATTTTAGGAACTTAAGTGAAAGTGGCACATGGGTTTAATGTGAATTATATTTAGTCTTGCTAACTTCTACTTTCCTTCCTATTTAGAAAGATTTAAAGACATGAAGATATTGAGAAAGATACATATTGAGAAAGATATAATCGTTTTTACTAAACAACAACAACCAGAAGTAAATTTTATGCTTTAGAATCAGTCTAATCTTCTACTACAAGCTTTGGTTATTTTTTTTTTTATTCTTTTCAGTCCAAAGTAAAAACCAACTCATTCTTTTGGGAAAATATGTGTATTATTTCTTTAGTATTCATTGCAGAGTATTTAAATAGCATCATCTTACATCCCATTAATTTCTAACTGATTTCTGGTCCAGATGTTTGTTAAATTTTGCCTGTTTCTTGCCAGACAAATAAGCTTTTTTACATTGATTTTGAATTCTCAGGTGGATCCATATCCAGGAGTTTTAATATGGGTCAACAATGAGGAAATAAGCATATCCAAAAGAGATGTATTCCATGCACATTTATTGTAATCTGTTTCACTCCGTGGGAGAAGACCATTCACATTTATTGTAATCTATTTCACTCCCTGGGAGACAGAATTGGACCCGTAACTAAAAACAGTTCTTCCCCCCCCCCCGCCCCGCCCCCGAAGTAGAGATTAAGTACCAAAAGTGAAGCTGCTGGCAACAAGGATGTCCTTCCTATTATCATTCTCTGTGTGTGGTATTGTTTCAGTAAATCGTTGATGGCCCCAGACAATAAGAATGATACATTAAGGAGGCATATTTTAAATAATAAGAAAGTATTTGACTACTAAGAATACATTTATTACCATAATAAGATAGTTGAAGTTTTCTGTATTATGTCAATATACAGACTTTTTTTTTTCTCAATGAATTTGGGAGGACAGAAACTAGTACTACAAGTAGATTATGCAAACCAATTTTGGTTTTCAGTTAGACTGGGGTGCTTGGGTGGCCCCATCAGTTAAGCATCTGACTTTGGCTCAGGTAATGATCTCGTGGTTTGTGGGGTTGAGCTCCGTGTCAGGCTCTGCGCTGACAACTCAGAGCCTGGAACCTGCTTCAGATTCTTCATTTTCCTCCTCTCTGCCCCTCTCCCACTCACACTCTGCCTCCCTCTCTCAAAAATAAAGAGCATTTAAAAAAATTAAAAGAGTAATTATTTTGGGGGGAAAACCCAACTACTTTTATTGGCTTGCTTATTCCCAGTTAATTCCAACTCTAATTCTTCCTTATTCAGCTCATCTTTTAATTCAATGGAAAGTTATAAGAGTTTAGACAAAATTGTACCCTGTTGAAAACAAATCCAACCAATACTTAGTTCTATTAGACCAAGTAACCAAATTATAGCTTCCAATAAATAAGTTCTAACGTATACTTCTTTCAGTCAGTTTGGCTTGAGCCAATATAAAGGACTTGTCTTACAGTCAACCTTCATTCCAAGAGGTTGCCAAGGAAGTTGATTTTAAATGACCTTGCTAGCAAATATGCATGTTTATCCTTACCAACTACACAGTGTAGACAAAGGGATTTACTTTTGATGTTCAATTTCCTAGAAAATTCTTTAAAAAGAGGTTTGAAAAATATACATACTGTACCAATCAATCAAGAATCATCCAAAATAGATTGCCTTTGCACAGGATATGAAACTGTCAAAAAAGTCTTTTATTCCTCTCTATTTTCCATGTTTTTGTTTTGTTTTGTTTTACTAGCAAGGCGTTATCAGTTTTAACAATATATCTCCATGAGAGATTCCAGAAATCCATTTACTACAGAACAGTGTACAAAAGTGAGAGGCATATTTTTCTGCTCAGGTGAGTGACTACATGATGCATCATTAATAATAGCAGGTTTTTCCCCCCTCCCCCCCCCACCACCCTAACATGTTGCCAGACAAGACTCTATGGTCTGCTCTAAAATCTAGCTTTGACAGAGACTTTTTATCCTTGGGAGCAAATCACAATTGAAAAAACTGTAATAAAAACCTGAAAACACCTGCCCATGGTAAATTGTTGTTAAGTAATGACTATAACAATACATTACTATTATTAGTGCATTTGTATTGCTAGTTAACCATACACAGAAGGGATTTCAAGGGTGTTCCCTGAAATCTGTGTAAGGTTACTGCAGGACTGAGAGAGGCAGTTCTGATGGAAGTTTCTGGAAATGCCAGCATACCAGTTTTCTTTCCCATTTCTTTTCCATCACATATATCATATGGTACAGAGACCTTTGATTTTTTTTTTAATCCTATGACCCTGGAATTGACTACTGCAAACACGTATTTCTATGATTTAAGGTAGGAAGACATTGAGCACATGCATGTGACTTTGGCAGTCTCCCCAGTTCCTTTTCTTTTTTGTAATGGCGTATTATCAGAAATGCAGTTGCTGTAGCAGTGACCACAGGACCTTCAAGAAATGCCTTCTGAAAGTTATAATTCAGTGTCTAATTTTCTATTAGTATAGTTATATAAAAATGATCTTATTGAAAGTATGTCTTGATTTGCTGGTATTTTCCAATGTCATTCATTTTCCAAAGACAAAAGTAATGGATATAGGTTGAATTATTTTCAGTAAATTATAAAATATTTACAATTTTAACAAAATATTATTTATAGTATTACTTATGTTACTTAGTAGTACTTATAACTATTCATAAATAAGATTTAAAATATGTATTACTTATTATATACTTTTGTTATTAATATTGATAAATACAAGCACTAATAAGCAATAATAGATGGTAATAATATGAAATATTGAATATGCACACGAGGGTCTGGTACTTGGCATCATCAAAATACTATTCAACCTAAAGTGCTTCTTTATCTCTGTGGATTGACAAGTGACCAAAATGCTTCTCTTTCTACTTCTTTCACATGGCCTGGATTTGCATTGAATATCATATCTTAGTTATCTTTATGTGAAAGCCAATCCTTAGTTGTGTTTTTTGAAACAAGAGCCTGCAGATGCACATAATAATCATACATTTATTGATGCACATACATTAAAAATGATTCATATCAATTTTAGTGGCTCTCGAAGGACCAGGGCAATACATGTAGTGGAGCTTTGTTCAGCTGAACAAACAGCCAGATGATGCCTTCTTTGCATTTTCCCACCTGTTAGGGATTATGGAATTCAAGGCTTCTATTTAGAGAAGCTAAGAGTTGCAGTGGAGGAGACACACATGACTTTAAGAACTTTGCAAGATATATGCACAGAATACTATAGAGCATAAAGAAGGATCACTAAAACAGGCCTGGATGAAGGAGTAAGAGACAAATGGGTTGAATCTTGAAGGAAGAACTGCATTAGTGACATGAATACCCGAGGTGGGTGAGCATTACTGACAGAAGAAATGCCATAGCTAACCCAAGATCTGTGAGTAGGTGATATATGAAATCAGAGCAATTTGATATTGATGTACCCCATAAGGAGAGGTAAAAGAAGTAGCAGACTATGAGAATGACTTGATGAGAATTTCTTTTACCATTCACAAAATATGAAATATAATAAATAACCATACTTCATAAAGAAGAAATGGAACAAAATAATATAGTTGATGCAAGCAGAAACTGAGTACAGAGACCTATTTAAAACACACACACACACACACACACACAAACACACACACACTTTTAAGGAGCACCTGGATGGCTCAGTTGGTTGGGTGTCTAACTTCAGCTCAGGTCATGATCTTTTGGTCCGTGAGTTCAAGCCCGGGGTTTGGCTCTGCACTGACAGCTCAGAGGCTAGAACCTACTGTGGATTCTGCGTCTCCCTCTCTCTCTGCCCCTCCCCCACTTGTGCTTTGTCTCTCAATCTCTCAAAAATAAACATAAAAAAACCACTTTTGAGACACAAATGAATATAATAAATTGTACATGTTTAAGTAAACATGTGTATTACTCATAAAACCATCACCAAAATCAAGATACTAAATGTTACCATCGCTTGAATTATGTGATGAACATACAGTATGTACCCTTGTGTTGCATGGCTTCCTTCACTCAGCATAATTTTCTAATATACCTCTGCCATAATATGTTTATCCATTCACTTTATAATGATTATTTCCAGTTTGGGGCTATTAAAAATTACAATGTACAAGTCTTTGAATGGATATACACTGTGGGTATATGCTGTTATTTTGCTATGTAGATATCTAGGAGTGGAATATATGAGGTGGCAAATATATATCTACCTTTAAAAAAAACTGTCTCTTTAATTGATTACCTAGTGTCCCTTACCAGTCATGGGATACCACTCTCCTCGGGAATTTATTCTGTTGGAGTAAATGACACATAGTCACCAATTGATATGAAAAAAAATTTATTCCTCATATAGTAAGGTTTCCTTAAGAATAAGGAACTCAATAGATGCTTATTAAAAAGGAATAAATGAGTCCATGTTCTATCTAAACTTTATTTTTTAAGTAGTTTATTGTCAAATTAGTTTCCATACAACATCCAGTGCTCTTCCCCACAAGTGCCCTCCTCCATCACCTCCACCTGTTTCTCCCCTCCCCCTTCAACCCTCAGTTCGTTTTCAGTATTCAATAGTCTCTCAAATTTTGCGTCCCTCTCTCTCCCCGTCTTTCTCTCTTCCCCTCCCCGTAGTCCTCCATTAGGTTTCTCCTGTTCTCCTGTTAGATCTATGAGTGCAAACATATGGTATCTATCCTTCTCTGCCTGACTTATTTCGCTTAGCATGACACCCTCAAGGTACATCCACTTTCCTACAAATGGCCAGATTTCATTCTTTCTCATTGCCATGTAATACTCCATTGTATATATATACACCACATCTTTTAGATCCACTCATCAGGTGATGGACATTTAGGCTCTTTCCATGTTTTGGCTATTGTTGACATTGATGCTATGAACCTTGGGGTACATGTGCTCCTATACATCAGCATTTCTGTATCCCTTGGGTAAATCTCTAGCAGTGCTATTGCTGGGTCATAAGGGAGTTCTATGGATAGTTTTTTGAGGAACCTCCACACTGTTTTCCAGAGTGGCTGCACCAGTTTACATTGCCACCAACAGTATAGGAGGGTGCCTGTCTCTCCACACCCTCGCCAGCATCTATAGTCTCTTGATTTGTTCATTTTAGCCACTCTGACTGGCGTGAGGTGGTATCTCAGTGTGGTTTTGATTTGTGTTTCCCTGATGATGAGTGATGTTGAGCATCGTTTCATGTGCCCATAGGCCATCTGGATGTCCTCTTTGGAGAAGTGTCTGTTTATGTCTTCTGCCCATTTCTTCACTGGATTATTTGTTTTTTGGGTGGGAAGTTTGGTGAGTTCCTTGTATATTTTAGATACTAGCCCTTTATCTGATATGTCATTTGCAACTATCTTTTCCCATTCTGTCAGTTGCCTATTAGTTTTCTTGATTGTTTCCTTTGCAGTGCAGAAGCTTTTTATCTTGATGAAGTCCCAAGAGTTCAGTTTTGCTTTCATTTCCCTTGCCTTTGGGATGTGTCAAGTAGGAAATTGCTGCGGTTGAGGTCAAGGAGGTTGTTTCCTATTTTCTCCTCGAGGGTTTTGATGGTTTCCTGCCT
>PISW01009218.1:0-62940 GCA_004023785.1 Mungos mungo | reverse complement strand
GGGGGGGGGGGGGGGGGGGGGGGGAAGCAGCCCCTGATGGAGGCTGTTGACAGGGGCGAGGGGCCACCTCTCTCCTCCTTCTATACAGAAAATGATTTACTTGCTTTTCCTCTAGAGACAGCTGAGCCCATTGAGCAGCCAACTTCTTTGTGATTTCCGTAGAGGGCAGATCCGGGTGCCTGGCCCTCAGCTGACTCCTCTGCTCATTTAGGAAGGTCGCATACCCGTGCCACGATCGGAAGACACAGCTCTGAGCGACCGGCTGCAGGGGCCGGGGGGGGGGGTGGTCAGAGGTGCGGCTATTTCTGCCTCCTGGTTTTGATAAAAATAAGTAGTCATAGGTTTGCCTGTGTTTCCAATCTAAACCAGTGAATGGAGGTTAATTCAAGAGGGAAAATACCCAAAGGGCTGATTTCTCCAGAGACTCATGAAAGACGGAGCAGCTAACAGAGGAGGCTCCCCGAGGCAGGGGCACGAGGGGCACCACGGCTGGGGGGGCAAGTCTGAGCCTCGGTTTCCCCCTCTGTGTGATGGACGTACATCATGCCACCTGTCCCCAGGGTTACAGGAGATGGGGAAGAAGACCTTCACCCTGAGAAACACGGGGACCCTGAGGATAAAGGGGGAAGGGCCCAAGCTTCTGGAACAGCAAGGCGACCTTCAGAGCAGTGGGACGTGACTGTCATGGGGCCTTTTTTCTGCAGCCCAAGATGCCAGGGGATGAGGGAGAAGGTTTCACGGCCCTGAGAGGGGCGTCTTGAGCCTCGATGGAGGTTAACTAGCTCACCCTAGAGCACCCATACCTGCCGGTCCAGAAGGGAAACCAGACCCGCCAGCCCCAAAGCCACCCCTTCTGGTGTGTGACCCACACCCAGCTTCTGTTCTCTCCCTTGAGCATCAGAACCTCATTACAACCCACACTCACTCCCTGTGGTGTGAGGCCCCCTGATGGAAAACAGATAAAGGCTGAGATGGGGTCATGGCCACGCTCTGCACACGGCCCAGGCATATGGTGAGAGGTGAATGTGCCTTCACACCCAGTCAGGTAGTCTGCCGCGTCTTACCCTGTCGTAGGAGCACGGGGGACAAAAATATCCCTCAGGGGCTTCTGTTTCTTGCATTTAGGCCAGCTCCCTTTCCTTTTCTGAAACAGAAATAGCAGAGAGGAAAGCCTCAAGACTGTCGATAATGATTTACCATATTCATTTCACAGTTCACAACAATAACAACAGGCACTAAAGTGTCCTCGCTGTCCATGTGGCTTCTCAACTCTGCAGAGCAGCAACATCATCTCCTGAACTGCGGGGGACCAGCCCACACACCAGAGTCTAAGGGTCTCTGAGTAGGGGGTTGGTGTCGGCGAAATATCTCTAAGAAAGAACACAGACAACATGAATGGTGGAAGAGACCACACTGTACTGTGAAGCTTGGTGTCTTATATACCATAGGTGATTACATCTTTCTTTTAATGATTACAATGTTTGTAACTTCTTAGGAATCACATGTTTTAGACTAGATCATTGTTTTTACGGAAGAGAGAACAGAAAGTTAAAGGCAGGAATGAAGTACAATATGGAGGATCAAAAACATAATTTATCACTAAAAATACATCAGCAGGAGTCTTATTTTGCGTACATAGTGTAATATTAACTGAAGCTTATGACAAGACCATTTTTCTTTAAAGGTTTAACAGTAGTCTGTGAGTAAAGTGCCTTTAACTAGGGGGGGAGGTTTCAATCAGAAAATCTGCCCATTTACTGAAACCACAAATACCAAATGGCATGAATAATAGGAGATCCACTTAGGTCAAGCAGTCAAGCGCACACATTTTCAAGCAGGGGAAGCAGGGTCCCAAAGGCCGCACAGCACTGCACCCCAGTCTCCCAGGACCTTTGTTCTCTTGTCCTGATCCTCAAATGGGGGGAGGGCCAATCGTTATCCAGGGTAGCGCCTTCCTAGACAAGGCTAGGGACTTTGCGATTACATACGCTCCCCCCGGAGGCTTTGCCGTCACAGTGGAATCACCTCCGCAGGCTTTTTGGCTGGAGGGGCCCCAACACTGAACATGAGGGAACCCACACACAGAGATGCAATCACGTCCCTAGGGCTCCCCAGCAGGTGTGGGAGCCAGGACGTTCCCTCTTGTCCAGGCTGCATAAGGGTCACTGGGTGTGACCAAGAGAGAAACCCACAGAGGGATGGCACCAGATCTCTGCACTGGGGTTGGGGGCAGACGGCTAACATCTGCACTTGCCTAAAGCCTGACTGGGTTTACATCTCAGGTCTGCCACTTCCCTGCTCTGTGGCCTTAGGCAAGTTAGTAACATCCCCGTGCCTCAGTTTCCCCATTTGTAAGACGGAGATCATGATAGTCCTTACCTGTGGGCTGCAATGAGGATTCAATGTGTGAATATTCAAGTAGTTCTCAGCACAGGCAGTCACCCAGTAGTGCTCACTAAGTGCAGGCTGCTGTGACTAATGCAGAACTCTTTCCCGCTGAAGTGAGGTCTTGGAAGGGAAACCCAAGCTGTGGACTCACTGTTCCATTCATTGCTTTTCTTGGTTCCATCAACAGCGCCTGAGCCCTTGCTATCATTGAGGCTCTGTGCCATGCCCGGAGCCTGAACAGGACACAGCCCTGCCCTCAAGCAGCTCACAGTCCAATGGTGGAAGCTGAGTTGTATATAAATAATTGCAACGATTCATTACAAGGGGTAGGGGTTATACAATGACGGCCTGGACGTCCTTGCATTCAGGGCTCAGATTCAGTTTCCTAAACCAAACACATGCATGTGGACAGAATGGTGGAGAGTACTCAAACTTGCCCTATATTATAAACCTCTCTTTCAACTGTTCCAACTTTCCAGCTCAAAGCTTCCTCCCAGACCTATCCATTTTGGCCTTCCCAGAGCCAGGGGATACACAGCTAGGCAGCGGCTCAGCATGCTGCCTCGGTGATGACTCAGCACTGCCAGAGCCAGGTCAGATGGGCTGGGGGCTGAAGGACGGAGAAGGTCAGGGCAGCACTTGGCCTCAGGGACTTAAGGAGCAGGAGGGCAGAGCTCAGGCTGCAAAGAGGCGGAGGGCCAGGGTAGTAAGCACATGCGGTAATGAGATGGTGCTGCAGAGCCCCTAGCAGAGTGCCAGTCATGCAATAGTGTGTGTGCAACAGGCACACACAATGACGCTCTTCCTCATTCCTTCCTACACACAGATTATGCAGCTGATACCTGGAGTCTGAGAGTGAACAACTCTTTCAGGACCCTGGAGAGCTCCCAGAGGCCACCTCCTTCAGGACCCTGGAGAGCTCCCGGGGCGGCGGTCAGCTCTGAGTCCCTGTAAAGAACACGGAAAACTCACCACAAGTGGGGCTCACCAACGGCTTCCCGAATGGGAGTCTCCCGTCGCCCAGTTAAAGCAAATATCATCATCCCATGCCGTGGGAAGACACTCAGAAAGATGGTGTGCGTGGCCACTGAGTGGCTGTGCCGAGACCCGGGAGCACGGCTGGCTTCTGTTAGAGCCATACCTCCTGAGGGAGACCCCACATTGCCTGAGGTCAAGTGGGACGAGGCCCAGGACACTTTTGGCCTGCACCACAGCCAGAGCTGTCCCTTCTCTCTCCCTGCTCAGCCCTGCAGCACAGACAGGAAGTCATTCGCTTCAAATTAGAGGAAATGTTTCAATGTATTTTATCATGCTTCTCTCAAAATAAGTGCACGTATTTATTTTTTACTGCCATCCTTGACCCTTTGCTTCAGCTTCTTTATTCAAAGAAACTCTTTTCTGAGCGTCTTCCTCGCTTGCCCAGAAATTATAGTCACAGAGACAGAGGCACTTGGGAAATGTTTCTCTGAAGCCTTTTGTTCTCACTCAGCTTCTCACGCAGGATCTGTACTTCGTCGACTCTGCTATAGAGCCGCGTACACCGTGAGCTGGTCATTAGCACGGGGTGTCCCTGCTTGGAGAACATTCCCTCACACTTGAGTACATCATTAAGGAGGAGAAGGCAGAGCAGAACACGGTGAGCGAGACGAGAGTGATGAAAACAGTGGCTGGTGGTGGAGCAGAAAGCACTCCCAGCAGAGCAGAGAGTTGATTCTGCCATTTTGATCAGCAAAACCCACAGGAGTGGGGAGTCCATTCCAATAGGATTCGCGACCAGCACAGACCTTTCATATTCAAATTGTGACAGATGATGAATTTTGGATATTTGGTTCAATGAACAGAATTTTCTTTGACAAAGAAAACCCACTTTGGGAGTCAGCAAGGTGGTGTGGAAGGTACAAGGGGCCAGAGTGGTGGACATGACTCCCCCCTGCCCCCCCCCCCGAGCCCTGACACGGACAGGATCCTACAAAGAGACTGAGCAAGCATCAAAGAGAAAAATCATGTCCTTCATTTGGGAACCAGACCAAAGCTCAGACGATGCTTGTAACCAATCTTAGCAAAGGGCTCTTGGCTTCTGTGAGTTGTACAGTTGACTCCCCAGCAAAGTTTGGGTCCTGGGTATTTGCACGAGGGAAGCCAGGGGCTTTAAGGGCACGCAGCACCCCCGATGCATCTGAGCAGTGAGGATGTTGTTAAAAGGCAGTACTTGCATCCCACGGTTCCAGACACCATAAGAAAAGGTAGATTGTTAAGGGCCGGGTCCCTGCATTTAGATATCATGGTCCTTTTAAAACTCTGGTTCATTTACTTCTGAAATAAACCAACACTGCAAAAGATGCACTTTTCTTCTTTTTTTTTTTTTTAAATGCAGGGCTATCAGACCCCCATGGACTCCCTTTGCCGAATTTCTCATCTCCACTTGAGCCAGCTTTGCAGACCGGGTGCTTCAGGGAGAGCTGATGATGCTGTGTGGCCGGGGAGGGGGGTCAGAGTGTGGATTCGGGAGGAAGACAGTCCAGATTTGAGTCCCAGTGTCTCCACGGACCGCTGTGGAACCTCCGGCACATTACCTACCCTCTCTGAGCCCCACTGTCCTCCACGCACAGAGATGGGGGCTGTGGCTGTGAAGCATCCTGAGCCAGGACAGGCGCCAGGGCCCGGGCAGCCCGTGGGGTGACTGTTACCGCTACTGAGGTCAGCCCTCTTGTGTTCTAATCCTGCTCCACCTTCCTGGTGCCTCTGGAAAGTCCTAAGACTTTACTCAGTGCACCTCCATCTGGAAAGTGAGACTGGCTTGTGATGGTCACATGGGACAGATCTGCTCAAGAAAGTGACACCATGATTGGGACTTAGCTTTGGGTTAAGAGGAACCAAGGCCCGAGTTAAGCTGCTCACACATCTCTGTCTGTCGTCTCCCCCGTATTCATTCTATCCTTCTTCATTAGGAATTGAACCCTGATTCTTAGGCACATGACCATTCGAAATAAATATGTTTCTCAGACTCCCTTGCAGCCAGGTGAGGCCCTGTGACTAAGTTTTAGCCAATAAGGGCAGACTGAAGTATGGCACACAACTTCTAGAACATTTTCATAAAAGGAAGGCATCTTTTTTCACTTCTTTCTCCCTCTTACTGGATGGATGCAGACAGGAGGGCTGGTGCTCAAGCAGCCACCTTGGACTGTGAGGCAGCATGCTAAGAAAAGTGGAGCAATGAGATGGAAGGTGTCTGGGCCCTTGCTGGTTGTGATACCTCCATACCAGCCCGAACACACTTACTTCCCTCTGTCATTCACGCGAGAAAGAAGCAACTTGCTTGTTATGTGAGGCTGATCCTCATCCTGACAGATACAGACGGTTACTGCTTTTAGTTTTGTATTTCTAAGCAGACCCGATCATCTCTCACCTGAACTATTACAATAATCAGGGACAAAGAAAAACCCCATTGTGCACCTGTTACGGAATACACCCTTTGGTAGGGGACAATAACTTCACTTTCGGAGTGTGTCAGGCTGTCTCCACGTGAGAACCGCTCACCTCTCCCTGGAATGTTCACTCTTGAAACCTGAGTGGGCAGTCACTTTTCTGGGGCCCAGACGGTAATCGCACGGAGGAGGCGGTGCACAGACACAGGCAGGACCCCGTGAGCAGGCACGACTTTCCAAACCACTGAACCATCTCAAAATTCTGTTGATAAAACCAAATATCCAGATTTCACCTTCGGCTGCAACTTGACATTTTAAGGAGTGTGGGCTCTGGACCCAGACCCTCTGGGCTCAGCCCCGGGCTCCCGTAGCTTAGCTTCACATCATTAGCAACATGCTTCCCCCACAGGGACTGTGGTTTCCTGTGTATGTTGGGGCACGGTTCATGGAGTTGTTGGAAGGCCTACCCCCACAGCAGGTATTCACAGGGCGCCTGCTGTGTGCTGGGCACAGCGCACGTCAGCGCAGAGAACCCACAGAAATCCACTTCTCCTGGAGTTGGCGTCCTGGGGGCGGGGGTTAGACGGAAGCTTGTTAAGTACAGGGCGTGGCCCTCCGGGGACTCCTGGTGAGCGTGACTGCTGACTTCAGTGGCATTTTAATTCGGTGCATTTGGAGAAACCGACCGGTCGCGAAGGTCGACGGTGGTCAAGTTATCCCTGGTCCCTGGTGAAGGAGGCGGGATGGTAAGTAGGATCCCATTTTATAGGTGGGAGGGAGGTGGGAACGGGACACTGCCCCCCTCAGGTCTAACAGGGGCAGGCACGGCCATGCTTTCTCCTGCTCCATGTGCATGCGGGCCCCTGTCCATGGGGAAGCGAGGCCCAGGGGAGCCCAGTGGTCGCCCAGAAAAACACAGGTAGGAAGGGCCAAGTGAGGTCTCGAACCCAGGTCTCCTGGCCGACAGCCCCGTGGTCGGTCCTGCTCCCCCAACCTGTCCCAGGGGCAGTTCCTCTTCACGAGGGGAAGGTTACAACTCTCACGGTATGTGCTCAAGCGTGACCCCACTAGTATCCTGTCTTAGTCAACAGACCACGATGCAGGAAATGCTCCCGCCAAGGCACCAGCTTGCCTGGGAGTGAGGACAGACAGGAAGGGATCACGGACTGCCTCTTCCTTCCTAGGAAGCGGGCACGTGGCAAACAGCGATGACCCGACCCCGGGTTCCTACACTTCCCTGGCCTGTCCCCATTTCTGTATCCACAGGGCCAAGGCCTTGGAATCCGCTCACTGTCTTGTTTTGGTTTTTTAGGTGGTAGTTTTGAGTCATAGCTCAGAACTCCCCATGGGGCAACGGTAAAAGCTAGAGCGAGCTTGCCTCTCATGTGGCAGCACTCAGGTTCCTCCCTGGAGGCAAGCACGGTTAGGAGGCGCTTCGCCTGATCTTCCAGAGCCGGTCTGTGCACTTACACATCCCCCGGCACAGCGGCAGACTGGTGGCCCTGCCCTTAATTTGCTTCTTTGGTTGACTGTGCTCTAGAGCTCCATCTGCTGGCCATTCAGAGCCACTACATTTTTGGGAAGGCTGCACCCTGCTGGCCCTGTGGATGCCCCTAGTAGCAGGGGAACGTTATTCCTGGTCTTTGCACACACGGCGCTCCACGCGTGTGGTGGGCTCTCTAGAAATTGGGTTGCTGGGTCAAAGGGCATGTGGCTTCGTGGTCCAGATGGGCCAGACAGACCCCGCCTAGCAATTCCCCTCCGTGGGGGCTGTGCCCATGTCACACCTGGCAACGGTGTCAGACTCACCTTGCCCACAGGGATCCCTGCCTCTGCGCCCGGAGAGGACAGTCCCACCTCCCTCTCTGCTCACATTCCGCTATGGCTCCCTTGACTTCGGCATGAAGTCCAGGTCCCCTGGCCTGGCATTTGAGGCTCCAGGAGGCTTGGCTTTCATGCTCCTCCAGTCCTACGTCCATCCAGCTGACATAAACGGCGCTGAAAGGTAGGGTCAACGTGGATAACGATCAGATCCTTTACACGTGTTATCCTGTTTAATCGTCGGCATGACTCATCGCCATGGTGACATCCACAGGTGGAGAAAGAAGTTCAGGGAGGTCCATGACCTTCCTGTGTGTCCACAGCAGGGCAGGGGCAGAAGAGACCCTCCACTGTGGGCGGCTACCCTTTCCACCTCCCAGCCACTCCCCACCCCCAACAAACAAATCCTCTCGCATTCAGTACAGCCTGACTTGAGACACCCTCACCGTGCTGGGCCCAGCCTGAATCTCCCCTGCCTTGGCCCCTTTCCAAAGACCCTGCACAGCCCCAGCAGGGAGGACCCCATTTGGGAGTCAACCCTCAGCTGATTTATTTAGTTAGGGGACAGGCATAAGTACCAGGGACGGACAAAGTGCCAGGGCCCAGGCAGAGGCTGCAGAGACAGCAGTGGGTGACAGCATGGCCTACATGAGTTCTTGGTCAACACCGAGTCTTGGTTTCCTGGAGGGCAAAACCCATGGTGATTGCTTTGCCTAATACTCTCCTTTTGATTACGAGTAAATGAAAACTCAGGAATGTTCTATGACATCCTAAAGGTCTCCGATCTGGAGGCAGGCTGTGCCTGCCCGGGAGCCCTGGCTCCCAGCGGCTGCCCAGGGCAGTGGCCACACGTACGAGGAGCTAGAACGTGTGGCTCCGGAGCCAGCTCTCTCTGTCACCCACCAGCCATGTCATCACTCAGGGCCTCAGTTTCCTCACCTGTAAGACGGGACCATGAAGAGGGAAGGGGCCGCTGAAGACGGAGGCCGTTATTCCAGGACCTGGCACCCAGGAAGCAGGCACTAGCCAGGACGTTATTCTAACGTCAAAGTCTGCTTTGGAGCGTGAGGACACCTGCGAATTCAGCTTTCGGCTCCAACGCCACTCGCCCTCCAGTGACCAGCAACACGTTAGCCAGGAGCAAACGAAGCCATTTTTCACATAACTGTCCTACGAGGTTAGGAACCTGGGACATTCCGCATAAAGGAAGGCTCCGGACACAGACCTGAACGTTTCCCGCACCAATTTCAACGTCTGTGCGCTTGGCAAGAAGCTCTAGCACCCGCCGAACTGGGTTACAACCCTGGTGACGCCCTCGGGTTACCGAACGCCTTGGGTTCCTCACGTGGAGATGTGACAACGCCCGCCACCCCTCCCGTCGGTCTCCCGGGGCGTGCGCGGGACAAGTGAGCACAGGTCCGCCAAGGCGAAGCCGGGGCCGGACTGAGCGCCCCACAACGCGACTGCTCTCAAGACCAAGTGTGCTGACTGCGCGCACCCGTCTGCCCCGCGCCGCGCCCGAGACCGGACCGGCCGCCAGACTGCAGGCCAGCCCCGGAGCCCGGGTCGCGCCCGCTTCGGCCCTGGCGGCCGCGGACAGCGCCGGATCCAGGCGGTGGGAAGACCCGCCGGGCACCCGCGCCCTGGCACGCGCGCTCAGCCGACCGGGAGCGGCGCAGGCCGGGTCACGTGCCGGGACCTGGGCCCGCCGGGCGTGGGCACCCAGGCCACACCGGAGCGCGCCCACTCCGTCCCGGGGACAGCCTCGGTCCTCCGGGGCAGCGGGGCGCGCGCGACGGGGAGGGGCGCAAGGCCGGCCCCTGACCCGCAGCCTGGCCGCTGTCCCGCTGCATGTCGCCCGGGACGTGGCCCCGCTCCCGCAGCCCTGGCTCCGCGTCCCCGGTGCGGCCCCATCCCCCGCCCCGGCGCTGCGAAACCCCGGGGCGCAGGCTCTGTCAGCGGGGACCCGCTTCGCGCAGCCAGCGGCCCGGGCGGGCGAGCAGGCCGAGAGTCCCGACCGCGCAAGGCGCCCCGGGCTCCGGGCTTTGCCGGCAGCCGTGGACTGGGCGGGGTCAGAAGGCGGGCGGGGGCGGGGCGTCGGGCCGGCAGGCCCCTCCCCTCCCTGTCCTGGTCAGCACCCAGTTATATAAATGCGCCCAGTTGGCGAGAAAGGGCCAATCAGCGGCGGCTCGTCTTTGAGTTTTGTCTTTTAATATTTCCAAGTCACACAAGAATACATACGCCTTGTCACTGTGGGGAAATTAGGAAATTCAGAGCAAGAATCCCATACTTCAAAGTCAGCCACCTGTTAACCCGTTGGTGCCTCCCTTACAGTAGACATTTTTTTTTCCAAAATATAATTTCAAAAATAATTCCAAAATATAGAGGTAGCCATGAGCGCCACCTCTCTTGATGGCAACACGTCCGTGATCGCGTGTTCCCTTCTGGTCTGTGGCAGGTGCCGTGAAGGCGATCTGCGGCTGCACAGACCCTCTGTGGGTCATTTTGAGGTTGCCTACGGGACCGCACAGCGTCTACAGCCAGACGGTCTGTTCATCAGCCTACCTCTGCTGGGTAACCTTGGGCTGGTTCCTCCGCCTCTCTGGGCCTCAGTCTCTTCATCTGTTAAGTGGGGATAATAACAATGCATATTATTAGGCATAGTTGTGGGATCAAAGAGTACTCCTAGGCACTCAACGAATATGTCTGTTATTATTTCTGAGGTCTTCTGCATATGTCAAGGGTAATACGCAGTAATTGTGTAACAATATTCCCCAAAGCTCCCCCACTCCATTCCCATGTTTTTGTTTTGTTTTGTTTTTAACAATTGAGTCCAATTAAATGTAGCATATACACAATGAGATCCCCTCCTTATGAAAAGGAGTAAAAAAATTCCCCTAAAATAAATCCTTGAGATTAGCTAAACAAATTATGAAATTGAAGAACGCCCAAGACCATAGCTAAAGCCGCCGGAACTGAATCAGTGAGGCATTGATAGAGGAATGACAAATGTATGAGCAGGGAAGAAGACAGAACCCAAATTAAATCCAGAATACGTATTAGGTCAATTTATGACCGACATAATAGTTCAATTCAATGAACAAGAAGGAGTTATTAATCAGAACTTCTGAGCACTGGCTAGCCATCTGCAAAGCGAACAGGCTCCCCTCTAACAACAAAAACCAAAGTAAACTCGAGATGGATTAAAGACCTAAATTAATAAGGCGAACAGTAGAAACCACGCGAGGAGACTTGGGGACCCCACAAGCACGCTCCGACAGATTCGCTCACCGGTGACACCTTCTCCGATGAAAATATGGAGACGGGGGATTATTTCCGACACACTTAACATGCCGGACTGAATATGCCGGAAAACCCGGGGAAGTACCCCAGGACTACGCCTCCCCGTACAAAGAGGAATCACCAGCCCAAATCAGAGTGTGAAGCCAGAAGTCTGGCCTCCGCTGCGTACAACCACCTACAACCGGAGGTTCGAGTTTGAGGGACTCATGCCGGTGCCACGGACCAAGAGCAAACCTGCCCGTATCGGCTGACGCGGGTGGGAAAGCCGAAGATGATATTAGTAAGCAGTCTCTCCGGCGAATCTGCAGCGGCAGGACTGCCCCCACGGGTGTCTGAGGACCGAATCTGCGCCCCCTGGAGGTAGGAAAACGCCCCCATCCAAGGAAATTGCAACCGTGACAGGTTAGTAGCGCCCCCTGGAGCCTAGAAGAAGTAAATGCAAATACTCTGGGGAGAAAAGCATCTTCCATTCGGGCCTATCGCTTAGTACCGTATAGGAGCTCCTGATGAACATGGAAAGTCCCGTGACCTCCTACTCCACACCGATGAGGATGTCTAAACTTAAAAAGACAAAGCACACCAGGTTTGGGCGAGGACGTAGAGGCGCTGGGTCCGACGTACTGCCGGCAGGGATGTAAAATGGTAAGACCACGTTAGAAAGCAGTTTGTCAGTTCTTGAAAAGTTAAACATGTGACAGGATAAGCGAAACTGTGGTCCTTCCATGAAACGGGGGGCTCCTGAGAAATAAAGCAATGCTCCCGGTGCCTGCAACGGCCTGGACGAATCCCAAAATAACTGTGCCTGGGGAAAAGAGCCCAGGGATGAGGGCTGGGTGTGGGGGAGGGGAAGAGGCAGGAGGGAGGGGTCGCAAAGGGGCTCCGGGAAACTTTTCAGGGGGAGGGAAGTGTTCACTCTCTTGACTGGGCTGATGGTCACACGGTGTACAAAGCTTCTCTGCGTTTTATACACATGCAGTTTATTCTCGGCTAATTTTACCTCTCCAAAATTGTTGTAGAAGTATTAGCCGGCGGTTTTCAGCAAAAGCGATTACACTGCACTTTTGAATTTGTAAGAAATATAGGAGTAAAACAGCTGACAAAGCACAGAGGGCAGGCTGTGTGAGGTAGCCGGTGTTAGCTGAATGACCCTGTGGGAAAGGTGCACATTATAAATTCTAGAGCAATCGGTACAAAAATAAAATAGAGGTATAGCGTCAGTCCGGCCATGTGAACCGTTACGGTGACAGGACAGACTGACCACCCCGTGGAAGAGGTGGAGACCCCCCAGACTCGGTGCAGGGAAAGACCCCATGGGGTGCTGGCTGCCAGAAACTCTTTAAATATGAAGGAAGATAGGCTGAGGTAGAAGGAAATAGACCACGGAAGACCCAAGCATCAGGGGTTTCCTAGGGCCGTGTAAATGTGAGGCAAAACAGACCCTACAACAGGGAATTTTGCCAGAGATGTGTCACAGCGGTGAAGGGGCATTTCATGAGGAACATGTGACAATCTTAAATATGTCTATCTGTATTAATAAAGCTTCAAAAGACATGAATCAAAGCTTAAAGAACCCAAAGGAGAAATAGACAAATTCATAATGATAGTTGCAGATTTTAAAAAATCTTTTCTTTAAAGGTTTATTTATTTTGAGAGAGAGAGAAAGAACTGGGGAGGGGCAGAGAGAGAGAGAGAGAGAGAGAATCTCAAGCAGGCTCCGCACTGTCAGCACAGAGCCTGATGGGGGGCTCGAACCCACGAACCGTGAGATCATGACCTGAGCTGAAACCAAGAGTCGAAGCTCAACCGACTGAGCCACTCAGGCGCCCCAAGCGACAGGTTTCTAATTACTCCATCAGTCAAAGAAGAAACCAAGGGATTGATTGGAGGCAAACTATTTAAAGCTGAGTGGTAGCACCTACCGGGTCTATAAAATGAGTGATATTTACTTTCTAAGGTTAAAAAAACCCCCCAAAACTAGAGCTACAATACTGAACAGCAGCCTTGTAACTGGGGGAGCAGTGATGGAGGACAAACCATGTATTGTTGGAGGCGATGGCCGAGATACGGATTAATGAGAGCTTTGTAAGATCAATATGGTAAAATTTCTAGGTTAATCGCTGCAAATATGGAAATAATCTATATAACTTTCAAACGGGGGAAAGCAGAATAAGGGCAAAGGCTCAGGCCAGCCAAAAGAGGAACACAAAAGGAGAAAAAGGAGAAGCAAAGAAAAGCAATACGCGTAAAAACCCAAAACCAGGTGGGTAGAAATAACTCCAAAAATACTGGTAGTCACAGTCTGTGTAGACGCACAGGCTGGCGGGCAGGGTCAGAGAGTATTTTGCTGGCAAAAGCACAAAACCCCAACTATATGCTCTTTGCTGGGATGCATCTCAAGTGTGAGGAAGGCGCAGGAGGCTGGACGAGGTTACTAAGCAATGGGAAGCTTTTACTCTTGGGCAAAATAAAATTTAGATCGAATCATCATTGGGGTAAAGAGGATTGCTACCCAATACGGAATTCACCAGGATTTCTAGAATTGCATGTATTTCGTAGGGAACTAAGACAGAGAGCCAGAAGGAGAGACCGACAAATCCGCTCTCTTAGCGGGGGCATTTTGACCCGCGTCTTTGCAACATTTTCCTTGTTGTGAGAAAACACGCATCACATAAAGTTCACCATCTTAACCATTTAAATGTACAGTCGGGTGGCATTCAGCACGTTCACACTGTCGGGCAGCCACCCCCATCGCGCATCTCCGGAACTTCTTTTTCTGCCGGAACTGAAACTCTGTCCCCATGAAACGCTGACTCCCCATTTCCCACCCTCCCCAGCCCTGGCGCCCACCCTCCGTTCTAACTTCTGTCTCTGTGACTCCGGCCACGCGAGTACTTCATGGAAGTGGAATCAAGCCGTGTCCTCTTGTGGCCGGTCTGTCTCACGCAGCACTGTGTCACCCACGTGGTGGTATATGCAAGGATTTCCTTCCTTTTTAAGAGTAAATAGGGGCGCCTCAGTCGGTTAAGCGTCATGCTTCGGCTCAGGTCATGATCTCACAGTTCGTGGGTTCGGGCCCCGCGTCGGGCTTTGTGCTGACAGCTCAGAGCCTGGGGCCTGCTTCCGATTCTGTGCCTCCCTCTCTCTCTGACCATCCACAGCACTCTCTCGCTCTCTCGCTCTCTCTCTCTCTCAAAAATAAATAAAACATTAAAAAATTTAAAAAAGAGTAAATACTATCCTTGTGTGCGTGTGCGTGCACGTGCCGGTCAATCACGCGCAATGTGTCCATTCACCTACTGACAGACACCGGAGCGCCCGCACCACGCGGCTACTGTGATTAAGGCTGTTTGCAAACCTGAGGGGACGGATATCTGTTGAGGGCCCTGCTTTCATCTCTTCCCGGTGTGTCCTCACGTGTCTCACTGCATCACGTGGTGATTCTGTTTGATTTTGGGGGAATCCCCACAGCATCTTCCGCGGTGGCCACACCATTTTATATTCACACCGATGGGGCAGCCATGTTCCTTGCATCCTTGTTTTCTGCTTCTTTTGGATAGTAGCCGTCCGAACGAGTGCGAAATGTCAACATACCTCTTCATAATTTATAGATCTACTTGTACCAAAAAAAAACCAAACAAACAACCAGCTGGTAAGGATGGAGGGCATTTGGGCAGCACAACTAATTAGCTTTACTTAACGAACATATACACAATCTTCCAGCTTTCACAGAAAGAACAGTGCTGGTGTTAATAAAGATACCATTTACGGGATCACAATGAGAAAGACATCTATTGGTGATAGGCAGGATCTTTATACAGGAAATCTTAACTCCGGACTGAAAGATGTCTAGCAAGAGCTGCAAGAGTAAAGGAATTCATCGGTGGAGGACTCGGTATGAGACACCGTGGCTCTCTTCAAGCTGTGTGATCAGTTTAACGCAGTTCTGATCAAAACCCCAAGAAGGCTCTTTGCAAAATTTGCCTTCCTGATTCCAAAGCGGATATGGAAGAGCAAAGGGCTAAGGACGCTGCAGTGTCCCTGAAGGAGAGGGACAGGCGGGAAGGACTCGCTTGGGCAAATATCAGGACTTACTAGAGGGGCGCCTGCTGGCTCAGTCCGTTGAGTGTCCGACTCTTGGGTTCAGCTCAGCTCATGATCCCAGGGTTGCGAGATCAAGTCCTGTGTTGGGCTGTGTGCAGACAGCACGGAGCCTGCTTGAGATTCTCTTTCTCTCAAACAAAAGACTTACTCTGATGCTAACGTAGTGATGACAGCATAGACAATAGACAAATAGACAAATGGGAAAACAGCAGCAGGCCGCGGATGCCTGCACCCCTGACACGCTCCACAGGTGAAGCCGCAGCCCCTGTGAGACAGGAAGGGGTTTTCCATACGTGGTGCTTGGACGATTCCCATGAGAGAGGACAATGAAACAGGACCTCTTGCTCTTACTGTCCATCAAACTCAATGTCAGGGGCCTTAGTTTCGAAACTTAAAGGAAAACTTTAAAACATTAGGAAGGGAATATAAGAGAATATTCTTAAGGACTCTAGATAAGGAAGAATTTCTTAAAGCACAAAAAGCACAAATCATAAAGGAAAATACTGAAAAGAGGGACTATATTCAAATTAATATTCAAAATGTTTAATGCTTCATTCTTTTTTTTTTTTTTTTTTTTTTAGATAGACAGAGACAGAGTATGAGTGAGGGAGGGGCAGAGAGAGAGGGAGACACTGAATCTGAAGCAGGCTGCAGCCCAGAGGCCCATGCGGGGCTCGAACTCACAAACTGTGAGATTGTGACCTGAGCTGAACTTGGACACTTAACTGACTGAGCCACCCAGGTGCTCCTAAAATTAATATATTTCTGAAAGTTTATTTATTTTGAGAGAAAGAGAGAGAGCGTGCAGATAAAGGGGGGAGGGGCAGAGAGAGAGAGAGAGAGAGAGAGAGAGAGAGAATCCCAAGCAGGGAGACCGTGAGGTCGTGACAGTGAGATCATGACCTGAGCTGATATCAAGAGTCAGACGCTTAACTGACTGAGCCCCACAGATGCCCCTAAAATCAATATTTCTTTTCACCCAATAGAATACTACAATAATATAAAAACAATATTATAAAGGAAACTACAATAATATAAAGCGGTAAGCCCTTCAGTGAGTGGAGGTATGTGTAACACATACACCCAACCAAACATTAGTGTCCAGAAAATATAAAGTATCTTTGAAAAGCAAGAGGAAAAAGACAACCGCAAAAGAAAAACAGGCAGGGTACATGAAAAGGCCATGTTCGCGGAGAGAAAGTATGAAAAGCCAAAAACACACAAAGAGCTTCTTTCAGAGAACTTTACAAATTAAATTGCTCGGAGACACCACTGCACTCTCACCAGGCTGGCGAACCTCCAACCAAGACTGCAGGTTGGCAAAGATGCACGGGAACTGGGTTTCTCACGGCCCGTTGGTCGGGTGATAAATTGGCACGAACATTTCGGACAACTATTTGGTAGCCCCTCGTGACGCTGGAGACCTCCGTGCCCCATGCCTTAGCCATCCCGGTCCCATGGTGTGAGCTCTAGAATCGTGCCTCACCCTCACCTAGGGGCGATTTTGCTTCTGGGGGACATTGGAGACATTTTGCTGTCACATCTGGGAGGAGGGTGCTGGCATCTAGCAGGTGGAGGCCAGGGACAACCCCCTCGACAAAGAATTATCCTGCCCAAAATGTCCGCAGGGCAGCTGTTGAGAGATCCTGATGGAGAAACCTCGCATCTACGTGCGTCAGGAGATGGGAATGCGAATGTCCGTGGTTGCACTGTTCAAATTTGTTTTTAAAAAACTGCCAGAATGTCTGTTCACAGTTCAGCTACATATATCAACATGGGTACATTTTCAAAACTCAATATGAAGTAAGAAGAAAAATATGGGAGAGTATACAGAGGTATGATACCGTGCACAGGAAATTAGTGGAAAGATAAAACACACACTTGAAAAAAATAGTTATAAGTGGGGGACAGGCACATGGGACATCCTGTTCTATTTCTTAGGTTGAATGGAGGATACAATAATGTTTATTTTATAATTTTATTTTTTAAGTTTACTTATATTGGGGGGAGAAAGAGATAGAGATGGGGAGAGAGGGGGGTGCGGGGAATATGTGAGCAAGGTAGGGGCAGAGACAGAAGGAGGGAGAGAATCCCGAGCAGGCTCCTCACTGTCAGCACAGAGCCCAACACCGGGCTCGAACTCACACACCTCAAGGTCATGACGTGAGCCAAAATCAAGAGCCCGCCACTCAATCGACTGAGCCACCCAGGTGCGCCCATAATTTTTTATTTGAATATAGCAAAATCTTGAAGTAATGACTCTGATAACAACGCAAATTCCGACTTAACAGTTACTGGTGGAATCCCGTCTTCTTTCTAGCACCTATTCAGGTGCCTGTGGGGTAAGAGTGCAGACATAATTTCACTGTGTTTTTGTGTGAACGTGCCCTCCCTTTTTCAGGGAGTATAGAAATGCAACTGACATTTTTGGAAACCCCCTTTCTGGACTTTGGAAAATGCATATGTTATATATATATCACTTGGCATTCTTGAAATATTTCATACTCAAAACATTTTTTAATAATTGGAGATGGGTCGACTTAAGCGTATTCTGCGGGTCACATTTGCCAGGCAGATCCCGTTTTTGTTTCCCGTCCTGTGAATCAACAGTGCATGGCGGCTGCCCGAGCTTTCTGGAACGGAAATCTAGGTTGTGCTGCGCTCTAGGAGCCATGGAGACCGTCTAACCAAGAACAAAATGCAGAAGCTAAATTAAAAAGGAAAAGAAAGAAAGAGATCTGGCTACATATTTGCATAAGAAGTTGGTGTGTAGCAGAAGATGCCGAGAGCAGAGTCAAGAGGCGCAAGTGAGATCTGGAAACAGTGCTTGAACCCGGAGAGCCAGCGAGGCGGATCCGCTCTGCTGAGAGCACTTAAAAATGGACAAAAGATTGTCAGAGAAGGACAGATGCCATATGCTGTCACTCACAGGTCCATCAGGAGAAACCTAACAGGGGACCATGGGAATGGGAAAGGGGGGGAAAGAGTTGGGGAGAGGGAGAGAGGCAAATCATGAGACTCTTGAATGCTGAGAACAAACTGAGGGCTGAAGAGGGAGGGGGGAAGGGGAAGGGGGTGATGGTCATGGAGGAGGGCGCTTGTGGGGAAGAGCACTGGGTGTTATATAGAATCCAACTTGGTAATAAACTATTAATAAAAAAATGGACAAAAGAAAGCAGGCTTGTAAGTATGGAGAATAATCCTAATGATCAACATGGTTTTAAAAACACAGTTTCCGGAGGGGAGGGAGTGGGGCAGTGGAAGAAAGAGGTGACGAGCAGGGGCGCCTGGTGGCTCAGCTGATGAAGCGTGGGACTCCTGATTTCAGCTCAGGTCATGATCTCACAGTTCATGGGTTTCGTCGGGACCTGCTACAGATTCTGTGTCTCCCTCTCTTTCTGTTCTTCCCTAATTTGTACTCTGTCTCTCTCTCAAAAATAAATAAACATTAAAAAATATTGGGGCACGTGGGTGGCTCAGTCAGTTGAACGCCCAACGTTGGCTCAGGTCATGATCTCATGGTTCATGGGTTCAAGCCCCGTCGGGCTCTGTGCTGACAGCTCAGAGCCTGGAGCCTGCTTCGGATTCTGTGTCTCCCTCTCTCTCTGCCCCTCTTCCATTCACACTCTGTCTCTCTCAAAAATAAATGAACATTTAAAAAACCTCACGATAATCCTGTGATAATGTGTGCTGACATGTGGAGACTATGCTCAGGTTGTGGTGAGCACTGAATCATGTGTAGAATTTCCAAATCGCTCTATTATACATCTCAAACTAATATGACATCATATATCAACTATACTTAATAAAAATTAAAAAAAAAAAAACTGGAAACACCCCCCCCTCCAGATGGACAAAAGCAAAAGCCCCAACTAAAAATGGACAAAGGGTAAGAAGACAATTCTCAAAAGAGCACCTCCAAAGTCATATAAATATTCAAGTTCTCCCTGATTCCCCAGGAGGCAGGGAAATGCAAACCAAAGTCACAAGGACATACCGCTTCACACCCATCAGGATGGCAACATTTCCAGGGTGCCGTGGCCTGGGGTGATGATGGGAGATGTGGGCACTGAGGCAGAAGGGTGAGGTGTCACACCATCTTGGGAAGGTAATCTGTCAGCATCTGTGAAGAGAAAAGTTTAGGTCTTCAACCCGGCAATCCCGCTGCTGGGAATCCGGTCTGTGGAAACAAACACACTGACACTGGCCGGGATATTTCCTGCCCATCGTTCTCGGCTGGCGAGGGCACAGAGGAGGCCAACATCGTGGGGTGCCATCACCCCGTTCACGTGAAGGCATCTGCGCAGAGAGGCACGGAGGCTTGGTCACCCACAGGCTCTCGGGGTTACCCCGCTGTGGCCAGATTCAGGGTGACTTTTGTTGTCTTCCTTGTATCTGCCTGTACTGTTTGAATTCTTTACAATAAGCATGTATTATTCATAGCACCAGAAACAGCCCACGGAAAGCTGTTTTCCTTGAATGGTGTAGAGGAGAAGAAAGAGCATGTCCCGGCAGAGGGACCCTGCGTCCCAGGAGGGCGGACTCCCGGGCATAGAAAGTGATGGAGAACCCGGGCACTCTGCCCGCCCCTCGTGGCTGCCCTACCTTGTTTCTGGAGGGACATCCGCAGGCCCTCCGTGCCCATCCCGCTGCCCCGGGGAAAAGCCCTGTCCAGTGCGGGAGCCTCCTTGGCCAGCTACCTTCATGGGCGTCGTTTTTAAAACAAAAACTTTTGTATTGAGAGCATTGGACATTCACATGTAAGAAACAATAATGAGCCAGTATACCCTTCACCCGGTTTCCCCCAAAGGTAACGCCTTGCAAACCTATAGGTGCAATATCACAAACCGGGCAACCAACGTTGATAAGCTCCGCCCACCTTGATCATATTTCCGGGGCTTTCCTGAGCTCACGCGCGTGTGAGGGTGGGTGTGCATGCGCGCACGAGCTTCGTTCTGAGCAGTTGCATCGCTTGGGTAGACTGGTGTGTGCCCCAGTCAGGCGACCGACCAGTAGCATCTTGCTACCATTTAGAGCCACAGCCAGCCCCTCCCCCTTCCCGACGCCTGGTGCCACGAATCAGCCCTCTATTTCTATAATCTTGTCATTTTGATTAAGTTCTATAAACGGAATCATGCAGCTGTTTCACTCAGTGTAATTCTCATCATCTTTCAGCATCTGAAAAATGAGCTGATGGCAGCGTGGGCTTGGGGTCGGTCACCTGGCTGGAGTTTCCAGATGTTTTTGTCTGCCTCTCCTTTGTCTTACCCAGAAAACGAGAGGAAGGGCCCTGCGGGGACAGGAATCCCAGCCGTGTTTGACTGGCCTGTCTCAGGGGCGCCAGGATCGCGCGCCGAGCCAGCCTGTGAAGCCGGTCCTATTCTGCCCAACGCTCAGGCGGTGGCACTGGGGGATAATGGTGGAACCAGGACTCACACCCCAGAATGTCTGGCAGGTGTGTGTGTGTGTGGGGGGGCACCATTTCTATCTGACAGGGAGGAAAGAGACCAGGCTCAGAGCACTGATGAGACTTGTCCCAGGGACCCAGAGCCTGGTGCTCCCCGCCCCTTACCCGGCACTGGGTTTGCTGTGCTCCCTGCCTCAGGGCATTTTACCAGCAGTAAATTTTCTGCTACTTAGGAGACTCAGAGGGCCCGAGTGGCGTCTGCCACTGTGGGAGCCCGGCTGGCTGGTTCTGATCCCCAACTCAGCCACCGAGTTGGTGCCCTGACCGGTTCCATTCCTCAGTGTGTAAGGATAAAGAGGGAGGGGCTGAAATGGGTTAATTTCTGTGACGCTCAGACAGTGCCTGAGCTCAGTAAGTACTCAGTAAATGTGCGCCATTAACAACATGATGGTTTATTTATTCCCAGGGGCAAACTGCCAGTCCTTGGCATTCTGGCTCTCCTGGCTGTGTGACCCCGGGCAAGTTACCTAACCTCTCTCTACCTAGGGTGGTTGTGCAGATTAACTCAGCTAATATTCACAGCGTGCCTGCACCAGTGCCTGTTCAGAGCACGCTTGCCCAGTGTTTGCTCTTGTTGTCATTGGTACCCCTCCCCCAGCACAGCCGGCTACCCGGAAGGCAAGTCTTACAAGTTGGATCAACCTAGTCGGGGATGGGGGTGCTCCTTAGAGGGTCCTGACCCTGTCCTCCTGAGACCTTGGGTCCTACTGCCCTGATTCTGACCCTCCACCTCCCCCATCTCAGCCACCTCCACAGTCTCTCGCCTCTACCTTCCCACCCAGCCTCCAGGCAGATTTCAGAGCCTGCCAACCAACTCCAGGGATGAACGGCCTGTTCTAAATTCCTTCAGGACCAGAAATCCCAGTGAGGCTTTCAGGCTCCGTGCGATCTGGCCCTGCCTGCCTCTTAGCCTTGTGTGTTCCCTGCGGGGCAGCAGGCCTGGAATCTATGTCTCTGTCTTTGTGTCTCTGTCGTCCCTCTGCACATGCTGTTCCCTCTGCCTGGAAGGCCTGCTTCCTCCCTCCTTGTTTAGCCTCAGCGCACGTGTCTCCTCCTCCAGGAAGCCTCCCCTGACTCCTCCCACGCTCCTGGAGTAAGGGCCAGCCCATCATAATGATCTACTGTCTCTCTCCACTGACCCATGAGCCCCGGGGCCAAGACGAGCTGTTTCCATGCTATGTCCCTGCCGCTGGGCAGAGCGCCAGTATGCAATGGGTGCCCATCTGTGTCCGTGCTGGAGGGGCCTGCCTTGCCCTTCTGTGCTTGACCAGGCCTCCTTTAATCCCATCATTCATGCCCTTCCTCAAGAACTCTTGATGGCTCCCTTCTTGCTGGAAGGCCAAGTCCAAACTCAGGGCCTTCCCGCCGCTGTTCACTCTCCCTGGAATATTCTAGCTTCCTCTTTGTCCAGCTAGCTAAGGCTCAGGCTGACTTCCTCAGGGAAGGCTCCCGGACCTCAGACCAAGCCAAGCTCCACATGATTGCTCTCTGAGCACCCTTCTGCCTCCTTAGGAATGATCACAATTGTAGTTAAATAATTCTATAATTTATAGTAACATCCTGAAACCTGTAAGTGTGGTCTTATTTGGGAAAAGGGTGATTAGATGTGATTAAGCGTCTGGAGGTGAGATAATCCTGGATTAACTCAGTGGGTCCTAAATCCACTGACCAGAATCTTTATAAAAGGGGGGAGGCGCTGGGTGGCTCAGTTGGCTGAGCAGCCGACTTCAGCTCAGGTCATGATCTCTCGGTTTATGAGTTCAAGCCCCACGTCAGGCTCTCTGCTGTCAACACAGAGTCCACTTGGGACTCTGCCCCTTTCTCTCTGCCCCTCCCCTGCTTATGCACTCTCTTTCTCAAAAATTTTTTAAAAAATAAAAAAAAAAAAGAGGAGGCATGGACAGAAGAGGCAGCCACAGCCGTGTGAAGGTGGAGCAGACATTTGAGTGATGTGGCCACAAGACCGGGAGCACCTGGAGCTGAAAAAGGCAGGAAAGAACTTCCCCTAACAGTTTCCGGACTAGGGACTTTTGTTATAATGTTACAAGAGCACACATTTCTGTTGTTTTAAGCTGCCTGGTCTGTGGTAATTTATTTTTATTAATTTTTTTAAAGATTATTTATTTTATTTTATTTTGAGAGAGGGAGAGACAGAATCCCAAGCAGGCTCTGCACCATCAGCACAGTGCCTGATGCAGGACTCGAACTCATGTACTGTGATATCATGACCTGATCCGAGATCAATCATCGGAGGCTTAACTGACTGCGCCGCCCAGGCGCCCCGGGTCTGTCTGTGGTCATTTATGATGGCGGCCTTCAGAAAGTAGCAGAGATCCAAATATGTTAGCTCATTTAATCCCCACCCAAACCCCCAGATTATTACTGTTTTAGCTCCATTAAAAATTTTTTTAATGTTTTTTAATTTATTTTTGAGAGACAGAGAGAGACATTGGGAATAGGGGAGGGTCAGAGAGAGAAGGAGACACAGAATGTGAAGCAGGCTCCAGGCTCTGAGCTAGCTGTCAGCACAGAGCCCGATGCGGGGCTCGAACCCACGAACCGTGTCCTGAGCTGAAGCCGGACGCTTAACCGACTGAGCCACCCAGGTGCCCCTAGCTCCATTTTACAGATGAGGAAACTGAGGAAAGCAAAGGGTCAATGACTTGCCTAAGGGTACCAGCTAGTAAGTGGTCAAGCCAGTAGCCCTCCCTCCCTCCCCCAACAGCTTGGCCCAAGCAGAAGCCCCAGGAGCCCCTTCCCCAGGACCCCCAGGCCTGTCGAGGGGCTGGGGAGCTTAGCATATCTTAGAGAGCGGCATCTCCGATAAGAATGTCCTCATGCTGAGCTGAAACTCGCCTGCCTGTGACTTTGAGGCCGGGGCTCACGTACTGTGAGTCCCACATACATGGAAGGCTGCTCTGGACAAGGTTGGACTCTTGGCTCCGAACTTGCTACCTGTGTGAATCCTGGGCCCTGGGCCCTCCTCATCCCTAGTGCAGAGGGAGTGGTGGTACCTGCCTCTGGAGGGTCCCCAGGGTGGATTCACACCTGAGCGGAGGAGGCAGACGCAGCAGATCGGTACACTTAAAATACATAAATCTGACGTTATTCCCCCAGACGGCTATCTCTGGTGAGACACGGCCTCAGGATAAACTCCAAATTCTTTCCCACAGCCTACAGACATCACAGCCCTGGCCTCTGCCCATCTGCTCATCCTCCCCTTGGCCATTCAGCTCACCTCTCTGTAGCTCAGACACTCCCCCTCTCTTTTAGATCCTCAGATGTGCCACATTTTCCTCCAGGCAAGGGGCTTTCCCATGCTAATCCTTTTCTTTGCTAGAGTATAAGCTCCAGGCGGGCAGGGGCCTTCTTTCAGTTCACTGGGTGTCCCTAGATCTTAATGACTCCCTGGTACATCGCAGATGCCCAATGAACATTTGCGGAACTGAACTGAATGAATGGATCTTCACGAAATCCTACGCTTCCTTCAAGCCTAGGCTGGACAACGCATTTATCCGTCCCACTATTTTTTGCTTATATGGTTTTGCCTAGTGGTGAAGGCTGTGAGCTCAGGCAGGAGGCTGCTGGTTCTGACTCTTGCCAGCCCTGTCACCTTCGACACTTCCTTTCCTATGACCTGGGACTCTGAGATTTCCACGCGTACAAAGGCGCCTGTTGTGTCTTCCCTGACCACCGATGGCCTAGGATGTCCACTGCCCCGGGAGAGGGCAGGGACGAGATTCCGGGGGCCTTCCGCCCTATTTGGAGCTGGCAAGCCCCTCCCCAGGGCAGCTCCGACCCACCCGGTGCCGCGGCCCTGCGCGACTCCGGGCGCTCCGCCGCGGGACCCTGGCCCTTCCCCGGCGCGGGCCTCGGGGCCAAGTGCGCACGCTCAGGCCTCCCCGCATCTCCTCCGGCGGCCGCCGAGCAGCTCCCGGCCTCGGCCCCGGGCGGGGGCGGGCGAGTGCCGCGCCTTCCCTCTGACTGGCAGGAGGACGGGCCAATCGGAGGGGCGACCCGGGGAGGGGCGGGGCCGCGCCGCGAGCCGGGCGCCGGGTGGTCGCCCGAGCTGCAGCCGGGAGCGTGCGGCACGCGCCTGCCGGGTGCCCCGAGCGCGGTCACCGGCGCCGCCGCACCTCGACCCCCGCCCCGCCGAGCCGCGCGCACACCTGCCCGTCTTCCTCGTTTGCTGCTTGCGATTTTTCTTTCTTTCTTTCTTATTTTTTTTGCACGCAACCTTTTTCTGTTCCGTTTTGTCCTTTTTAAGGCGGGGGCGGCGGCAGCGTAAGCTCGGGGCGGGGAGGGGGCGGCCGGATGATGCGGCGCGGGGCTGCGCTCGCTACGTCCGCTGCTGCCGCCCGGCTCGGGCCCGAGCGCCGAGCAGGTGGGTACAGGTGCGCCGGGGGGCGGGAGGCGCGCGCTGGCCAAGGGGGACCCGCGGAGCCCGCGACCGATGGGCGGACCCGGCGGCTGGGGACTCGATGACCGGTGCCGCCCCGCCCCATCGCCCACCTCCCCTCTCCTCCAGCCCTCGCGCCCCTCCAGATCCCCTGCCACTCTCGCGTCTCACCTCCATGGACCCCCACCCTACCCATCCCCCATTCTCCCCAAATCCGCCCGCGGCGTCTCCCAGCAGGAGAACTCTGCGTCGTCTCCCTCCGTAGGCCCCCTCCCGTCCCGCCCCCAGTCCGTCTATCTCCTCACGCCACCCCCATTTCCACTCCTCTCCCCATTCCGCCCCCGAGCCAGGGAGGGGGAGGGGGACCCACCAGCCGCCTCCAGGGAGTGGCGCGGGGGGCGTGGCCGGCCGATTCTCCCGGTGTCCTACCCACTGAGGAGGTCCGGGTACCCCCGGTCCCGGCCGAGGTGGCACGGAGCTTGGAGCCCGGAGGCGGCGGGAGGGGGGGTGCGGGCGAGGCTGCTCTGCCTGCACCCCCGCCCCACGCACAGCACCCGCCGCCTAGGCCCCTGCCACGCACACCCCCGCGCTGCTCCGCCCACGTGGGTTCGGGGAGGAGGCTGAAGCGCTGGGAAGAAAGGCCGGTACCCACCCCGCTGCCCCGCCGGCGCGCCCTGGGCGCACGCAGCCTCGGGAGATGGCGCAGAGGGATTGGCTCTGCGGGGCCGGGCACCTTGCCTGGGCGCCCTGCGTTCTAGACCGGCCAGTGGGCCTGCGTTAGTGCTCCGTGGCTTCGCGCCCCCAGGCCTCTGCCCCCTCACTCCATCACTCCACCCTCCCTGCTTTGGGTTCTTGAGGAGCCGGCCTCG
The DNA here is from genome assembly GCA_004023785.1 of Mungos mungo. Lineage (NCBI taxonomy): Eukaryota > Metazoa > Chordata > Mammalia > Carnivora > Herpestidae > Mungos > Mungos mungo. The sequence continues at coordinate 37,167 of PISW01009218.1, read as the reverse complement.
TCATCCCTGACGGAGGCCGATTGCCAGGCTGGAGTCTTTCGCCATAGCACCCCGCCCCGTCCCCTCCCCACACACCGGAGTCTGCCTTTCTCCTGATGGCTTGGCTGGCCTGGGCTCTCCGCCAGCCTCTGCCCGGTTCTTTAGACTCCGGAGACACTGTATCTAACCGCTGGTGCTCCGCCACCCCCACCCCTTCCACGCGCACTCACGGGAACACTGCCCTTGGCCTTTGGTCGTGCTGTTCCCTCTCTAGGAACGCCATTCCTTCAACTGGCCAGCTCCTTCTCTTCCAAGGTCAGGGCGAACCTCTTGCCCCGTCTGAGATTCCTTGTGGGGCAGAGTGGGACAAGCTCTTGTCCTGTCGGGTGGCCTCAGCCTCCCAGACCAGAGGAGGAGATCTTGGGAAGGGCAGCCTCCGCTCCTCACATGGGGCTCCCTCCGGGGCTCCCTGCCCAGTACCTATGGCACCCGAGGGGGCTCTCCCCACTAACTCTGGGTGACCCGCTGGTGTAGGGTGAGTCTCTGCAGGGGCTGGCTTCTCCTCCAGGACCTTGGGCAGGTGGGGTGGTATTTCCATGAGCCCAGGTGGACAAGGAGGAGGGGCAGGTTTGGGGATGGCAGGGGCGGGGGGGGGGGGACCCTTCTCAGATGCTTGCCCACGGGGCAACTTCCAGGATTGCTGCCGCTCTGAGAACAGTCTTCCAGACAGTGGGTGCCCCAAAGTCTTTGTTGTTGAGGCTCTCGTGTGTGGGCCATAATGCTGAGCGTCGCCCCAGAGCTTGGGGGTGACTTTCATCTTTAGACTTTTCACAGTGAGAAGCCCCTCAATGGGTCAGCGTGTGGGCCTAACCCATGCGATCATCGCCACTGCCCTCCTTCACAAACCATCTGTGGCTCCCACAGCCCCTCACATCTTGGTTTCCCTGGCCCATCTCTCTCTCACTCCCGGCCACACGGTCCGGCTAAGCGTGCCCCCTCTGCGTTTCCCAGACACGTCTTGACACTTAGGCTTCCCCCCAAGTGCACTGCCGTCATTGTTTCTCCGGGAAATGTTCCCCTCCCCTGTCTGCCTGGAGAACACCTCTTCATATGTTAAGGCCCAAGTCTTCCGGTTCCTTCTTTGGGATGTTTCTGGACTTTGCCAAACAGACTGTGGGCTCTCTTATCTGTGTTCTTTTAGAACACATCCATATGTAGTTTAATATTTGTGTGGCTTCTCCTGAAGCGGACCTCGCCCCACAGAGACTGGGGACACAGTGAGGTCTGAGGGCAGCCCTGCTTTGGGGGGGGGCTCCTTCTTCCAGGGGAGGCCGTCACACTGGCATGGACACTGCCAGCGCTATATGAGGGACAGCGCTTGATGGCCTCTCCTTGGCCTGACCAGAAGGTTTCCCGGCGAGGAGGCAGGGGGGAGGCCCCGCCCTGTTAGCGTACAGGTGGATTGGGGCCAGGAGAGGAGCAAGAGAGAGAGGCACAGCTTCTGAGGAAGGCATAAGCCGCCGCCATTGCTACCCTGCCTCTCGGCAGGGTCGGGAGCCGGACTGCCCGGGTTCCACGGGGGCCCCGCCCCTCACTCCGCTGCCATCCGGCGGGTGCCTGGCCCCGGGCTTTGAAACTAAAACGGGGTGCCTCCCTCAGAAAGATGGGGGACGACTGCACTGTGTGCTGGCTCCCCTCCCTTGGTCTCCGGGAGGTGTCTGAGCCCCGCCCGCCCCCCGCAGGGCTTCTGGAGTTGGATTCACCTTCCTCCTGTCCCCTCTGGCCGCTTGCTGGGTCTCGGGCAACAGGATTAGCCTCTCTGGGTCTCTATTTCCTGTGCACATGGGGGCAGCGGACTGTGTGGCTGGGTGGCTGTGGGGGTCAGAGTGCGGGCTCAGGAGCCGCCTCGGTGGCCGTGATGATGAGGGAGTGGATGGTTACCAAGTGAGTCCTTTGGTTTTGTCCCCAAGCGGCCGGCCCAGTTAGAGGCCCTCAGAGTCCTTCCGTAGCTAACAGCATCAGGCCAGCGGGCTAGAGAGTCAGTGCCTGGGAAAGAGAGGCGGAGGGGGGGTGTGCATGCTGGGGGGGTGCGAGCTGCGCATCCCTGTGTGAAAAGGTGCTGAGGGCTGCTGGCAGGAGTCCTGAGCGCACGTGGGGCCCGTGGAGGAGGCCACCCCGCTGGCCCCGAGCGGCTCCTTTGATGCCCCCGGCATCTGGGCTTCTTTCCTGCTCAGTGGTTGAGCCGTGAAGGCACAGGGCTGGGTCGGCGGGGCTGCACTGAGGACGGCGCGGACCCTCCTGGCTGTGCCGCCTTGGGCCGGTCTCTCTGGTGCCCTGGGCCCCGTTCCTTTTCAGTGACGGTCACGTGAGGCGTGTAGCTCTCGTGCTTCAGCTCCCGCTCCTGCTGCAAATTCTCTCCCCGAAGCTGAGCAGAACCACCAGGGTGAGGGTTTTGTGAGCACCTGACAGACAGGGCTGAGTCTGGAGGTGGGGGCGGAGGCGGAATCCACGGAGGGGGGGTCCCTGTGCTCCAGAACGTCGATGTTGTTCGAGGAACATAGTGATCCCTGTAATGGAAAGTCAACCTTCCCACAAGGCCCATGTGAGGAATCACTCAGAGGAGGCTTCTCAGTGCCTTTAATAGGAATAGGTTACCTTGAAGCTGAGTGTTGCTGGGGTCTGAGGCTCAGGAGGGACCCCAGGGCTGGCCGGCAGTGGGACCTTGCTGGTCATTGTCTTTCTAGCCCTGAACACGGTCAGAAAGTGTTTTCTTTGCTCCTGCCTTTCTAAGGCCAGGTGGACAGCCCAGGGACCATGGGCTGGCGGGGAGGGGAGGAACAAGGAGGGGGTCCTGGGGACCTCGGGCTCTGGGGCAGGGGTTAGGAGTCCTTCCTGTCGGAGGTGGGAGGGGGAGGAGCTTTCGGAGAGTGGCCAGGGCTGGTTCAGAATGACTTGAAAGCAGAGGGGTGGGGACAGGGACCGGGGCTCAGAGTGAGGGGAGGGCCCCCTTCTCCCATAGGGAGGATACTGAGGCTCTGCTCTCGCCTTTGGTATTAGCATTTATTTTTGGAACTGCTACAGGAAATATTTTACTTCTCATTCCTCTTTAGAAATGAATGGAGATAAATGCCGTTTTCCTGAATTGTAACAGTTCACGTTTGTTAAGCACCTACCAAGTGCTGGCGGGGGGTGGGGGGAATGCCAGGGGTGGGCAAGCTGTGGCCCATCAGCCCGCCGTGCCTGCTTCTGTAAATAAAGTTTTATTGGCACCCAGCCACGCCCATTGGTGCAACTGTTGTGTGTGGCCGCTTTCCTGCTGTGCTGACAGTTACCAGTTACCTATAAAACCAGAAACCCTTACTACTTGGTCTTTGTGGCTGGGTTTGCCACCCCCTGGGCTGTGCTGTCCCCGGTTTGAGTTCATTCACTTCTGGACACAAGCCCGGAGGGAGGTGCCTCATGCCTCTCACTTTACAGATGGGTACACACTGTAGCCTGCCCGGGTCACAGACCTGGTAAGTGGGGGAGCAGGCATCTACTCCCCAGCAGCCTACATGATTACTGTTTTGGGGGGGGGGAGATTTACATTTTTTATGAGCTTCTAATTTGAATTTTAGCATGTTTAGAGAATATGGTCTGCACACGATGGGTTTTTAAATATTTATTGACAATTAAAAGTTTGTAAAGTTTAGTTTGAGAGAGAGACAACACGTCAGCAGAGGAGGGGCAGAGAGAGAGAGGGAAAGAGAGAGAACCCCAAGTAGGCGTCACGCTGTCACTGCAGTCCGACGTGGGGCTCAAACTCACAAAACCGAGATCATGACCTGAGCCAAAATCAAGAGTCAGACGGTTAACCAACTGAGCCACCCAGGCACCCCTCTTTTTTTTTTTTTTCATTTCTAATGTTTATTCATCTTAGAGAGAGAGAGACAGGGCACCAGCAGGGCAGGGGCAGAGAGGGGGAGACAGAATCCAAAGCAGGCTCCAGGCTCTGAGCTGTCAGCCCAGAGCCTGACGCGGCGCTCAAACTCCCAAGCCTTGAGATCATGATATGACCGGAAGTTGGACGCTTAACTGACTGAGCCACCCAGGTGCCCCCTCCCTTTTACAAAAAATTTATTTATTTAAATTCAAGTTAGTTAACGTTCAGTGTAGTATTGTTTCAGGAGCAGCCTGGTACCTGGTCGTTTTTAAAGTATCTTTGTGTTAAATATGTGCGCAATGTTGAATAACGGTTACCACGTTAGCCCTACTTAAACACGCTGGGCAGTGGCACTGAGTGTGTTCACATTATTGGCTCACCATCACCACCCAGGCCCAGAGCTGTCGCATCGTCCCGGAGTGGCCGTCCGTGCTCTTAACCGTGACTCCAAACGGCCTTGTGGGAGCTTCGGAGGAAGAAAGCCCACATCGGTGGCATCCTAACCTCGCACAGGAGGCTTTGGACGACGGCCTTGCGTCTGAACGCTGGCTCGGCCATTCACCGGCTGATGGTGGGTGAGGCGTGCCTGCTCCTCTGCACCCCCTACAACTCAGTGTCCTCATTTGCAAAAACAGGGACACCCCCAGTCCGTGTCCCTGCAGATCGCGTGGGAATGGGGTGAAAGAAAGAGTAGAGGTGAAGGCCCAGCCTCGTGGGGTGGACCTTAGCAACCTCAAGCAGCCACACCTTGATGGGTGCTAGGTTGGTCCTCTCTGTGGCCTGTGGTGCCCGCTGTATCCTTTCCAGGTCCTGGAAACAGCCTCAGGTCCCATCACATGACTTGAAGCCCCACCCCTTTCTCCCGCCTGGACCTCAGAGGACCCAGATGCCGTGTGGATGTGGCCTCCCGTTGTCCTTTCTACCCCGTGGCCCAGACTTGGCTGGAGGGCCACGTTAGGGAATGAAAGAAGGTTCTGTGTGCGACCGTCCTGACTGCCCATGTGGCAGTAATGCCCTTGTGTGTGCCAGGTCAGGGAGGCGCTGGCTCGGCCTGCGGGCCCCAGTGCCTCTCCCTCGGCTGCATTCTGATTTGGGAGTCTTGGACTTGTCCCTTCATTAGAGCTGGGGGCGGGGGTGGAGTGGGACATGTTACCGAGGACGTTTCCTGCTTCCTTTGGGGGACAGGCCGCCCGTGAGGATGACGGGGCGTCAGTAGTGGAGGCGAGGAGAGATCTGGTAAAGTAGCGTTTCATTCCCTTAACCTTGGAGCATCTGTCCCCTCTCTTCCTACTCTGTGCTGCTGTTTCTGGAGGGCCGGTCACTCCCCACTGCTTGCTGAGACACGGGGTCCCAGCCTGACTTTTCTTCTTCAGTTCTCCCCTGCGCCCCACCTTTTAGAAATTGGGAGTGGCATTCACACAGCGTAAGATTAACCGTTTTATTTTTAAAAATTTTTTAAATGTTTTATTATGTTTTGAGAGAGAGAGAGACAGCTTGAGCAGGGGAGGGTCAGAGAGAGAGGGAGACACAGAATCTGAAGACACGCTCCAGGCTCTGAGCTATCTGTCAGCAAAGAGCCCAACGCAGGGCTTGAACCACGAACCGTGAGATGGTGACCTGAGCCAAAGTCAGACACTCAACGGACTGAGCCATCCAGGCGCCCCTGAATGGGACACTAAAATGGTTAGTCTTGGGGCACCTGGGGGGCTCAGTCGGTTGAGCGTCCGACTTCAGCTCAGGTCACGATCACATGGCTTATGGGTTCAAGCCCTGGGTTGGGCTCTGTGCTGACGGCTCAGAGCCTGGAGCCTGCTTCCGATTCTGTGTCTCCCTCTCTCCTTGCCCTTTCCCCACTCACGCTCTCTCTCTCTCTCTCAAAATAAATAAACATTAAAAAAATTTTAAAAAGTGTCCCATTCAGTGGAATGTAATGTATTCACAAAGTTGTATAACCACCACCTCTATCTAGTTCCAAAACATTTTCGTGTTCTGTAGTGAAAGCCCTGTGCCCACTACGCAGTTTCTCCCCGCTGCCCCCTCCCTCAGCCCCTGGCAACCTCGGTCTCCGTTGCGTCTCTCAGGATTTGCCCGTTCTGGACATTTCGAATGAATGGCATCCTGTGATCTGTTGCCTTTTGCCACTGGCTTCTTCACTCTGCATAATGTCCCCAAGGTCCATCCGGGTCGTAATGGGGGTGTCTGTGTTTCAGCTTCTTTTATGGGTGAGTGATACTTCATCATGGGGACAGACCGCGTTTTATTCTCCATTCATTTGTGGATGGATGTTTGGGCGGTTTTCACTTTGTGCCCAGTATTTGAAGCAAGGCTTCAAGGGTTAAAATGCTCTTCCTGGGGCCTTTGCTGCCCAGGTTGCATACTGCTCCACTGTCTCCTTTTCCTGCCGGTGTCATCAGCGAGCCACTCAGCAGATGCTCCTGGACGGGCGCCCCATGCCAGCGCTGTGCTGGGAGCGGCCGGCCTTGACTTGTTCTTGACACGAGAATGCTTAGCTGGCTTCTTGGTTTCCAGGCGGGGGCATGGGTGTGCCCTGTGGCGGGAGGGCTGGCATGGGGCCGGCCGAGTCACCCCAGAGAGGCTGCTGGTGCGGTGCTGGGAGCCCGGGCACCTTTCTGTTGGCTTCTGGAACACGCTGGACTCTTCCTGCCCAGAGGTTTGTGCATGCTGCCTGCTGTCTGGCACTCTCTTCCCTGCCCTCACCAGAATGGTGTCTCATCCTCCACACCCCGGCTTAAACTTCCCCTCCTCCGAGAAGTCTTCCCTGTCCACCCCAGGCAGATGACTGTCTCCCCTCTGCTGTTATTCCCCCCCACTGCACTGTTTTCTTCGGGAATCATCACCATCGGAAGTGTTTTTTCCTCGTTTGTGATCATCCCCCCTGCCCCCACCCCCATAAGCTAGGCAGGAGCACCGAAGGACAAGAGCCTTGCCTTCTTTATGCTCATCCTTCTACACAGGGTATCGGCACCCAGTAGGTGCTCAGTAAATAACTGCCTGTTGCTTAGAGTCAGATGTAACTTAATTCCTGATTCCAGGGATCAGGCTCTCTGACCTAGAACACGTTTCTTCAAAACTTCACTTCCTTTCTTAGTCAATATGGAGACCATCTGGTGTCCCTCTACCTCTTGGGGTTGGTGCGAGGGTCAGAAATAACCCGTGCACACTCCCCGGAGCGATGTTGGGGTGCAGTAGGTATTTGGCAGCCCATGCCGCTGCTGGTGGAAGTGGTCATAGGGATTGCGAGTGAGTCTCCATAGGCTGTGTGGCTTGTGTGCTTGCTTGCCCAGAGTGGGGACAGGGGAGTCCTGGCACCTGGCTCCCCGCCACTCTCCACTGGGAGCTGTGGGGCCCTGAAAATGGGGCTCCTGTGGACTGACCCTGCTGGTGAGTGAAAATTACACACTGGATTTCTAAGACTTTGTATCAGCGGGAGGGTGTAAATGATCTCAGTACAAAATTGTAACAATGATCACGCATTGAGATGATACTATTGTGGGTCTGCTGGGCCAAATGAAATGTATTATCAAGATTAGTTCCATTTGTTTGTTTCTTTTTAAGAGGCAGCTAGAAAATTAAAAGTTGCAGTTGGGGCCTCACATTGAGTTTCTTTGGGGGCAAGGATGGTCTAGGCTCTCATCTTGAGGGCAGGGGCCAGGTTCAGAGTAAGCTGGCTCCGCCTTTGGAGAACTACACGTCCCCAGGCGTGTTCATTACGTTTGGTCGTGCTTTGGGTTTCCCCCTCGTAAACAAGCAGGCCAGTCTGATGACAGGCGGTGACGGTGCACATTTGAGGGCTTCCTGTGCATCCCGGGAAGGAGCGAGGGCCCCAAGAGGAGGAGGTGTGGCAAGGTCCCTGCCCACACCAGCTTTCCCTCTGGGGGAGGAGAGACCCCCATGATCGAAACAGAACACGAACCCAGCCCCGGAGGCTCTGATTGCTCCCTGAAACATCCAAGTGAGAAGGCGCCGTGGACTCATACCAGCCACAAGAGCGGGGTCCTGGCAGCCGAGAGACGACTCTGGGTGGGTCAAGAGCGTCAGGCCACTCTGCTGAGACAAACCTCCACTTCATGGCTCTGGCCTTTTTAGTCCCAGGACAGTCACCACATCGGGGTTTGCCTGCTGTTGTCTGAAGATTTTGCAACCTCACGTTTATTTTCCATGGCTCCTGAATGCAAGACTCTCATCCCCGCAGCTTCCTCAGGGCCAGCTCTGATTGGACGAGGGCAGCTGATTGGCCAGCTCTGATTGGATGAGAGAAGCTGATAGGCCAGCTTTGATTGGACAAGGGCAGATGAGGGGCCAGCTCTGATTGGTTGAAGATGGCTGCTTCTCGGGGCGTGGCACGACCGCCCTCTCACTGTGCACATCTCTTCTGCTCCATACCCCTGCTTCCGGCCAGGCCTGGGAGGGAGAATGGATTTTGTCCCCAATCCCGCCAGGAACAACTGGGGAGAGGAGTCCCATCGCCCCCGGGAGCTCTGGTGCCCCACGGGTGGTAGCCCCCCTGTCCCCATCACGAGGTGGGCGTGTGCCCCACATGGACAGATGCCCGGAGAGAGCTTCGTTTCAGGTCTGCAGAGGCCGCCTGACGTTGCCCTCCTTGTTTTCCACAGGCACGCCCGCCTGCACCTGCCTGGCACCGTACTGCCTGCTGGTTGGGGGGTTGAGGGGGAGACGCAGGGTAGGTAATGCAAGGCGCGAGAGTCTTCTTTTCCAGCCCCCGCTGGGCCCGCACCACCTCAGTGCCACGGAATGAGTGAATTACCTGAGGTTGCCCAGGTAGAGATGGGAGTGGTCGGCCTGCTCCGGTTACTCTGACAGTTGCTGATAATATATGAAAAGTGTGCATAGACCTTAGCTAGACGTTCCGAGCCCCCGTGAACTGCTCCCCACTCCACTGTCGGTATTTACCCCAGCGGACTGTACCTACTTCCTAAGCACGGCTCTCTCCTCCAGGTCCTTGTGTGCCATCTCCCTCTGCCTGGAATGGCTCCCCCACGGCCCACCTGTGACCTCTTGCTTGCTTCACAGCCCAGTGTGGGGGTTACTTCCTCCATTCTTCCTGGGCCCCCAGGAGACACCTGTTTGCTCCCTCTCCAAGTTCAGATTGAGTGAATGAAGTCACAGGGGCTGGATTAAGACAGGAACAGCCTGGAGGCAGAAAGAATGGACCAAAGGGGCTTCTGTGCATCCCAATTTTGTCAGCACGGCGGGGCCCGCTCCGGCAGCTCTGTCTTCCCACGCCTTCAAGTAGGCATGTGTCCAGCTACACCATCTGCCCACCGTTCCTGACTGAACCAGGCTTTTGCCCAGGCTGTTCCCTCTGATGGATTTGCCTATTAGCTTTTCCTGCCCTCATCCCCCGGGGCAACATCTTCCCCTTGTGGTTGGGATTCGTCATCAGCTTTATTTCCTCCAGAAAACCTTCCCTGATGTACCCTCTCCCCTGCCCCAGGCCGGGTCAGGCGTGTCCCCAGGGCTCCGCTGCCCGAAGCATCCCTGTGCTACTGCCCTGGACATGGTATTAGAGCTGTCTACTCTTCCAGTAGACAGAAGGCTCCAGAAGGCTCTGGGAGGCCTGACACCCGGCACGGGGGGGGGGGGGCACACAGTAGGCTGTCAGTAGGGTTTTGGCCGTTAGCCTCACAGATCCCAGTGATGTCGGTGCTGGGAGCGGCCGCAGCTGGGAGGTGGTAGGCTCTTCCCTCTCGTGCTTGTGTTGGCTCCACTGTGCCCTTAAGAAGCCTCACTTCGCTCACTGCAGCAGCCACCTCTGGCGACAGTGGCTACCCTGCGAGCCTTAGATACTGCAGAACTCGGGCCTGAAATACCCCAGTGGATGACCCAGTGGAGCCTCTCTAGCTCCTCCATAGTCTCCTTCGCCCGCACACAGGGACGTCACCATCCTGCAGTGACAGCCTGCCTTCGGTTTAGGACAACAAATTATTAGAAAGCTGTTCTTCAGAATCCAAAGCTTCCTCTCATGTTTACTGAAGGCTGTATTTCTTGTTAAGTTGTCCCGGTCTCTCCCCTTCTCCCAAAGCTGCACCTCAGGATGCACTTTGGAAGACAGGATGCTTCTTTGGGATGGTGGCGGAACTGCTTCGAGGGTCAGGGCAGCTGGGTGAGGGAGCTCCTTAAGCCGGGCAGTAGTTGGGTTTCCGCAGCAAGCCTGGGGTCCTTCCTGGCTTGGGGCTAGATGTTCTTTTTGTCAGCCAGATACTTTATTTTGAACCAGAGCCTGGATGCCTACAAATGGTGCCTAGTCTGTTTCAGCCTCGTGGCAAATGGGTTCTTTAGTGACATTTGTCTCTCCCTGGAGTATGCCAGTCACCCAGGATGAGCCCAGTTCATGACAGCCTGGGCATTTTAGATCCCCCCACGCTCCTACAAGCATAACTAAAAACAAATGCAAGACACAAACAAGTCTTAGGGCTGGGTAGGATATTGGAACTTGGGGGTGCTCCAGCTGGAAGATGGGGGGAGGGGTGCCAGGTGCCCCAAACCTCAGGTATTGACAACATAGATTAGGAATTTGGGATCTCACAGTTCACAGGCTCCTGGGTTGTAGCATCCCTTTGCATTTGTGGATGAGCAGAGGGCTTAGTAGGTAAACTAGGAGGTCAAATGACCAGGAGATTGGGGTCGTAAGTCACTTAGGGCAGGGATGTGGGCTGATCAGTTTGGGATGGGGTGTTAACTGTTCACTGTGGCAGGTACAGAGGGACCTCTGCTCACTAGACCCTCATTAGCATCTGTGCCAGGCATCTGCAAGAGCAATGCCATGGCATTTGAAAATCTCCGTGCTATGGACTTTATTGTGAATTCCAACCATCCCTTCCCACTTTGGTTTGAAGCCCTGAGCTGTCAGCATACTTGTAGTTGCTGTATGTCATGAAGATGATTCCCAAAAAGTTGTGAATGGCCCCATCCCTCCTCCTTGTGGGTAGGTCAGCTTGTAGCTTCAATTCCTCTGATCCAGGAAGTTGATAGTAGACATTTCTTTAGATGGTGTCTCGTGACTTTTGGATAAATAATTGATGTGCTCCTGTCTGCTGGAACCCAGAGAGAAAAAAACTGTGATTGATTTGAAAACGAGCCATTTAAGAAACTGACACTTGTCAGAGAGGTCATTTTGTTATCCGGATTAAAAATAATTAGCCCTTTGAAGTTCTTGCTCTACGTTTTATGCCAAACCCAGTGTCTGATTCACTTAATATGAGAGAATGCAGTAAAGGAGGAATAGAGGAACCAAAAAGACATGAGATCTACAGAAAACAAAGAGTGAAATGGCGGACATGAACTCAACTATACAAATAGTAATAATAAATATAAATGGGTTAAATAATCCAACCAAAAGGCAAAGATTGTCAGAACGTATAAAAAATAATCTACCTATATGCTGTCTACAGGAGACACACATCTTTGGATGCAAAGATAAAATAGATTAAAAGTACAAGGATGAAAAAAGATCTGTCATGTGAAGAGCAGAACCATAAGAGAGCTGGAGAGATATTATATAAGATAGACTTAAAATAAAAATAAAGGACATTTTATAATGGTAAATGGGTCAATCCATCAGGAAGATATAAACATTCATAAACATATATGCACCTAACAGAGCATCAAAATCCATGAAACAAAACCTGACCAAAATGAAAGGAGAAATAGATAATTCCTCAATACATAGTAAGATACTTAAATACTCCACTTTCAATAATGGATAGAACACCTGGATAGGAGATCAGTGAGGAAATAGAAAACTTGAGCAACACCGCAAACCAGCCAGGCCTCCCAACACCATCCGATATGTATTCTCAAGTGTACGTGGCTCGTTCTCCAGGACAGACCATTTGCTCAGCCATAAAACAGCCTCAAAGCATTTAAAGGATAGAAGAAATAATGCAACATATGCTTTCGGACTACAAGGCGACATTAGGAGGCAATACCAGCAAACAGTGCCTGGCCTGGAGCTGATGCCCCACTCCCCTTGCCAGCCCCACATCTGAGACCTCCATTTGTTTTTCCCATCTCGTCCTTCATCACTTCCACTCAACGCCTTTACTTGCTGGACCGCCCATTCCTCAGCCTTCCCCATCCCCATCCCGTCTCCCAAGTTTGCATCCTGCTCTTCCTGCCTTCCATGAACATCGGCCTTAGGGAGCCACAACGAAGAGTGCATGGAAGGAGCTGATCAGAGCAGTGGTTCTTTAAGTGAGGTCTTCGGCCAGTAGCGTCAGTATTCCCCCCGGGGGTGGGGGTGGAGAGCATTTTAGAAATGCACATTCTCAGGCCGCACCCTGAGCTACTGGATCAGAAACCCTGGATTGGGGTCTGGCAGCCTGGCTTTTCACAAACTCTGGGAAATTCTGATACTCCCTCCAGTCTGAGAACTGGGGCGGGAAGGGTTCATCCCCACTTCCCCAATCTGTCCAGTCGTCACTAAGATAGTCAATGATTGGTCGGTTCCATCCAGTAGGGCGGGAATCCCTCCTGCTGTCCTGCTGAATCTACAGTTTTGCACAGGGACCTTGTTTCCTAAGGGCCGTTCCTAAAGGACGCTTCTCTGTCTAATAAGCATATGCACCCACTGGTGCTCAGAGTGAAGGGTGCTTGGCTTCCAGCAGTTTCTGGTGGGAGAAAGAGGTCCTGGCCTTGCTCCACTGTGCTCTCTCCCTCCTGGTGATGGATGTGAGACTTCTGGGATGGATTTCTAGGAAAGAGGGAAAGGGCAGAGTGTGAAAACCAGCCGTGAACCAGGAGTCACGGGGCCCAGGTTTGGGTCCTGCCCATCTCCTTCCTGTAATGCCTCGTGGTGGTCCTTTCCTGGTATATGTACTGTGTGCCAGCCGTGTGCTGGGCAGTTGGATTCTGCTTTCTCAAAGTGCACTGAGTAAGCATGATAATCCTAGATAATCACAGAACAATGCACACCCTTACCTCTCTCTGAATCTGTTTCCCCATTTGTAAAATGAAATGCTTTCCAAAAAAATTTTTCTTAGGGGCGTCTGGGTGGCTCAGTGGGTTAAGCATCAGAGTCTTGATTTCAGCTCAGGTCATGATCTCAGGGTCGTGAGATTGAACTCCATGTTGGGCTGACAGCCCAGAGCCTGCATGGGATTCTCTCTCTCCCTCTCTCTCTTTCTGCCCCTCCTCCACATTTGCATACATACACATGCTCTCAAAATACATTAAAAAAATTAAAAATTTAAAACCAGCTACACTGTAATATACTCTAATATACAAAGCAGGGTTATGATGGTTTATTATTGCATCATTTTATGACCTTGAACTTATAACTCTTACTAGCTCTAAGAGTCCGTGAGAACAGTGAGGTTGCTCTGATGAATGTAACTTTCAAGATTAAAAACATGGGGGTGATAGTTGTGGTCTTAACAGCTGTGGCATCCTCCGTGTTGCCAGGCTTTTGTTGTGGTTGTGAAAATGTTCTGTGTTTGGAGAATCTTTACACACCGCATTTGCAACTGGTAAGGGTTTGTCAGTAAGCTGCCTTGCAGCCTCAGGATGCATTGGACTGGGTGCAGGGGAGGGGAGAGGAGAGGCTGCAGAGACCCGCATGAGCTGAGCGGTCACCTGCTAGCTCAGGCCCATGTGGTGGGGGCTGCAGAGGGTGGACACCCGGTGTGCAACTCACCTGAGTTTGTATGCTGTCTGTGTAGTTTCAAAGGATCACCCCTGAAAAGACAGAATCAAGCATTTGTGGCTCCCGACCCCTGATCCCTGAGCCCCGAGCATCTTCACGGAGCACCAGGGCTTCACGGCATGGGGGTGCGATCCAGGCCCTTGTTGTCGCCTCCCGGGCCCCTGAAATGACGGTGGTTCTGCTCTGTTTTAGACACTGGCCACCATCGCTGTGCCTGTGTATTGTCACCCGCCTGCGCGGATCACGTTGGGTTCTTTGCTCCGTCTCGGTGTCCAAGCATCCCACGTTGCTCAGTCTGGGACCTGGGGAGGCGGAGTCTCTAGGATCATCACCGAGTCGAGCAGGAAGATGAGCTGCATTAGGGCCAGCCCTTGCCTCGCCTGCTCTGTGAGCAGACCCAGGGGTCCAGTGCCCTCCCTGGAGGCCGTAGGTCCTGTCCGTCCACCCCTTCTGTGGGGTGGCCCCTGAATTATTGGGTGTTTGGGAGGAACAGGAATCACAAGAAAGGGTGATATCTCCCTGAAATGATGCCTGGCTGTGTCCCTCCTCTGCTTAGCGGGCTCCCCATGGCCCAGGATGAAGCACATGCTCCCTGTCATCACATCGGTGACCTCTCCCGACGCTCTTGCTTTTACCAACTGTCTTAGCTCAGGCAGCCATGACAAAATTACCATAGACTGGGGGTGGGGGCGGGGGGCGAAATGATGGAAACGTATTCACGCCTGGTTCTGGAGGCTGGGAAGTCCAAGATCAGGCTGCCAGTCAATTTTTTAAAAAATGTTTATTTATTTTTGAGAGAGAGAGACAGAGTGCAAGCAGGGAAGGGGCAGAGAGAGAGGGAGATAACAGAATCCAAAACAGGCTCCAGGCTCTGAGCTGTCAGCACAGAGCCCGACATGGTGCTCGAACCCACGAACTGAGATCATAACCTGAGCCAAAGTCCTATGCTTAACCAGCTGAGCCACCCAGGGCCCCCAGGCTGCCAGTAGATTCTGGTGTGAGCTCTCTTCCTGCCTTCTTACTGTGTGCTCGTGACAGGAGAGGGAGAAAGCAAGTTCTCTTGTGTCTTTTCTTTTAAGGCCACTAATCCCATCTCAAGGTCCTCACCCCTTAAATTCCCCAAAGGCCGCATCTCCAAATGCCATCACACTGGGGGTTAGGGTTCCAACATATGAATTTGGGTGGGACACAGTCTGTAACACTGACCAGTACCGTACGGTCCCTGTGCCTACCTTGCACTTGCCGGGCCTCCTTCCTTCCTCCCCACTCCGTACCTCTGTGCCTTCTTCCTAGCACCGCCCTCCTGTGTCCTCTAGCGGTGGCTCCGTCTCGTCTCAGGCGCTTTCCTGACTCCTGGGCCCCTGAACACCTTCTGTCACAGCGCTGACCACACAGTGGGGCTGTCATCTTTCGTCATTTTCCTTGCTCACAGGCTGCAGCTCAGGCCCCAGGTGGGATCTGTGTTTGAGGCTTCGGTGCCCAGCCCGGGGCCAGCGCATGTCTACACCTGATGAAGTCATCTTTGACTGCTGTCTCCCCGTCCCTGCTGGTAGTAACTGGGCAGGGAGAAGCCCGGCACTAAGCACATTTTGGCCCAAGCACCCCAACTCTGTAATTAGTGTCTCCCTTTGAGCCCCTGGTCTCTCTCTACCTGTCTCAACTGTGCCCCCCTTCACTGTCCCCTCATTTCTAGACTCACCTTCTTGAAAGAAGCCAGGACACAGGCTCTGTGTCCCCTCCCTCCAGCTTGTGCGCTCAGCAGGCACTTGGTAGGTGTGTGTTGAAGAGCACCCCAGGCAGAGCGCGCCGCGTTGAGTGGCTGCGTAGAAAGGATGTGGAAACCACAAACGAAATCGACTTGAAAGTCACTGGCTGCCCCTGCCTCTTCTTGGCGGTGTGATTGCGTGTCAGCCTGGTGACTCCTCTTAGCAGAGCTGGGACTGAAATGACTGACAGCTGGGGCCTTTTCCGGGACTTCCTGAGGGCCCTTTGCACACCAGTAAGGGGAGATTCCAAAATGGAGTGGGGAGTTTGCCGGAAGCCAGCAAGGGGCAGTTGAAGAGTAAAGGTAGGGACTTGAGTAACCCTCTACTCGCTTGAAGCTGGACTTCTGTCTCTGTGAAATGAGGAAGATGACAGGTGTCTCTCCAGGACCCCGTGAGCACGGAGACTATGTGCGTAAAGCATGTGATGCCGGGGGCGGCAGCCTCCTCCCTCCCCGCCCCCTGGGGGTGCAGAGCAGCGGGGCTTAGCTAGCTGCTCAATCAGGGTGGTTACTTTGGCCTTCCCTTGAAGGAGGGGGTGTCTGGGCCACCCTTGTGGCTCTAGCCTCGGGTCCTAGTGTAATACCTGGCACCTGGGACCTACCTAGCATAGCAGGCAAGGACACAGACACTGGCGCCAGACCACCTGCTCATCTTCCCACCCCTATTTGTTAGCTGGCTCACCTTGGCCAAGTTACCTCACCCCTTCCGGATGGAATGCTAAAATGGGGACACTACAAATGCCCACGTCTTAGGGGTGTGGAACAGTAGATAAGTTGGAGAGTTTGGAAACGATTCTGGCACACCATGACGGCTGCGTGAGCGGGGACTGCAGTTCTTATCTCTTGGTGCATGTTTGTTGAATTGTATTGTATTCTGTCTGATGGGAGAGGACGTGGGTGCTGCCACGATGCTTTATGTTTCTTGTAGCCCCGGTATTAGTTCCGTTGCTCCTCACCGCCTCAGATTTCCTCTCCTGTTCAGGTTTACAGCGAAGAGTTAAAGAGCACAGAAAAGTCCGCAGGCACAGCGTGTTCTAAGGGAGGTCTCCTCCTGTTCTTGTGAATGCTGATTAAGAACTCTCAACCCTCTATTTGATGGGAGTTTTTGTGACGTGGGTTTTGAACTCAAGTAGCAATTTTATCAGAAGTTGTTTGTCTTTGTGGGTGTGTTTGGTGGGAAAATGAAGTAGGCAGTTTTCTGTTGGTACTGGAGGCTTTTCCATGAATGGGAATGTTTTGAAACTGTAGCTTTATGGAAACGTTGAGGCCAAGGCAGCGGTATTTAATTTGCTGTTGATACGCTTTGTTCTGGGAGGGTGATGGCCCCATGAGCCCGGCTGTCCCTCCCTAAAAATGTGCTTGGGTGACTTGAGACTGTGCCCGGCATGGTACTGAGTCCTGAGAACAGAAAGCAAACTGACACACTTCTTCGGGCGGCTGGGAAGTGGCCTTCGCGGCAGACGGACCGGGGTTCGAGTCCTGACTGTGCCACTCCTAAGGTGTGCAGATTGGGCAAGTGGGTTCACCTCATGGAGCCTCAGTCTCCTCATCTGTCAAACGGGGATGACTCTGCTATGTGTTTTACAGGTTTCGAGACTGGGTTGAGATGGATATGCCCAGCACATTGCCTGGCAGAGCGCGGGCTCTTAGGAGTGACAGCTCTTGCCTAGCTGCTGGTTGGGGCCGGGGCAGCAGTGATGCTCTGAGAGACCCAGGCCCCCTGACCTGGTGCTGTTCCTGGGCCACTTCCTTTCCTTTGTTCTCCTTCCGGAAGAATGGGCAGAGCCACTGTTTGCAGAGGAGATGCCTGTGTCTGGGGGCAAGGGAGGCCTGTTTCCTGTGGGCTGTGGCTTTGCATCACTGTCCCACTGATGGCACCTGCCACGGTTTCAGAGATGCCGAGGAGCAGGTGGTGGAGGACGGGGGAGGGTCCACCTTGGGCCAGGCTTCCTGTTCCGGTACATTCGGTCTGCCTCTCAGCCGTTGGGTGGGCCCAGTGCCCCCAGCAGGTGCCTCTCTGGGCCCCTGAAGCACCAAGCAGGAGGGTGGGAGGTGACAGAGCTGTTTAGCGGTCACAGGGGGTGAGCCGAGGGGCCTCAGGACGAGAACTTGCCCTCATATGGAACTTTCTGGGCAGGCTCAGGGCAGCCTTGGGGGCTGAAGTTTGGGCAGCGGGTCCTCCCCAAAGCAGCACCCTCATGTGGGCCCTCCCACCCCCACCCCCACCCCCACCCCAGCAAGATTTCACTGCTGGAAAAAAACAAAACAAAACAAGGGCACCTGGGGGGCTCAGTTGGTTAAGCCCCTGACTCTTGGTTCCTGCTCAGGTCATGATCTCATCTTGGTGAGTTCGAGCCCTGCCTGGGGCTCAGCACTGCCAGCCCGGAGCCTGCTTGGGAGTCTTCTGTCTCTGCTCCTCCCCCACTAGCGCTGTCTCTCTCTCTCCAAATAAATAAATAAAAACTTAAATAAAAAGAAAAAAGAAACACATGTTTGAGAAGCACCATCCCATTTTTTTTCTTCCCACTCATTTGTGTGTATTTTATATTTTACTGGGGTTGTGCTGTGCCTACTTGGCATCTCGGCCTTCTTTTTATTTTACTTTATTTTTTAAAGTTTATTTATTTGTTTGTTTGTTTGTTTATTGGGAGAGTAGAGAGAAGGAGAGAATCCCAGGCAGCCTCCACGCTGTCAGCTCAGAGCCTGAGCTGGGGGCCTAACTCAGGAACCGTGAGATCATGACCTGAGCCAAGTTAAGAGTCAGATGCTCAACGGACTGAGTCACCCAGGTGCCCTGGGCCTTCTTTGTAAACACCACAGACGAAGGTTCCGTTGGGCATCCTCAGGGATAGGGGGCGGGATCTTGGGGGGACAGGAAGCGGTAGGGGAGGATTCAGGAAGCGGAAGGGGAGGGGTCAGCTGGGCTTGCCCAGTTGGTGGCAGGAAGTGAGGCAGACAGGAAGTGGGGGCGGAGTCGAGGCTGGGCAGTGCAGGTTCGCCTCAGCACCCCCAGGCCAGGCTGGCCTTGGAGTGAGGAGGCCTGGCAGGGGTGGGGAGGAGGGGGTGGACCGGCAGTGCCAGGGGCATGGAGGCACGAGGGAGCTAGGTGCTTCCACGAGGGAGCTAGGTGCTTCCCAGGCCGACGACAGGATGGTGGCCCCGATGTGGGTGGTGGCAGTGATGTTCCAGGGCGCGCGGCTGTCACTGTCCCAGGGTCAGGCCGCGGAAGGGGCTGCTTCATATCAGAGCCTGCGGTGGTTGCCTTAACTCGCTTAGTCGGTGCCACAGCCTCAGGAGGCGGGACCGCGTCCCACTCAGGTGGCATGACTGGTTGTACGTCCTACAGGCAGTAAAGGATGGGGCCATCGGTCAAGTCCAGGCCTTCAGGGGTGGAATCGTGGTGATCATGGAGGGCTTCCTGGAGCAGGTGGTGCTGTGGCTTAAAACCCTTCACCAAGCTCATGTGACACCGGGACAGGAAGAGTGTGGGATGGGGAGGGCAGAGTCAGGGTCCCGTTAGGATTAGACACCCCGCCCTCGGCTCCGTGTCCCATCTGTACAATGGGGAAATGGGACCAGTAGCCTTTGGAAATATTCTTTCCAAGTCTGGAGCTCACGTCTTTACATCAACATTTGCTGAAGACTTTTCCCTTTAGGAAGCCTGTCGTCGGACTACCTGCACCCCCCCGCCAAGCTCCCTTGTGGTTTCTGGGTGCCAGTGGGTGTCCCAGCGGGGATCACTGTCCGTGACCACACGGGCTGTGCCCCGCCCATGACTTTGAAAGACTCTTACCTCTTTCTGGCCGCCCAGGCTGCGGCTGCTGCTGGGAGGGTCCCTGGCAGGGCGGTGCCACGAAGCAAGCCCTGGCACCTGACGGACCTGCGTTCGAGCCCCTAGGCTTCCTGCACGTTCACTGGAAACCTAGAGCCTCTGTTTCCCCATTTGTAAACACGGGGGTACTGTCTCCCTGCCCTTAGTTTCCTCGGCCCCGCGGCCCCCTTCTGAGTGGGTACAGTGCCTGTCTCATTCCTGCTGAAAGCCAGTCCAGCGGGTAGGAGTGATAAGGGGCTGGAGTCAATGTTTGGAGCGATTCAAAAATAGATCAACATGTACAACACGGCCTCCCGTGTCCCTGTCCCTGTCCCCTGCACTAGGGCTGTGGGTCCTGTCTGGCTTTGCCTCCGAAAACGTTTCTATCCATTGCTAACCTCTGGCCTCTTCTCCCGTCACTAGAGGAGGACACAGCTTCAGCACCGTGGGGGAGCCCCCTCCAGGCAGTCCTCTGTGTGGACCCTGAGCGACCGGTCTGAAATGCATAGGTGTCCAACCTTTTCCTCCCTGGCATAAACCTCCCCATGGCTCCCTGCTGTGCTCCAGGTCAAGTTCAAGCTCTTTAGGGATTTATGGCACTTCCTCCCTTCCACTAGACCTCCATTCACGCCGGAGCAGAACTTCCTTGTTCGTCTCTGTATCTTTAGTGCCTGGGAAAGTGTTTGGGGCTTCGTTAGGTTCTCAGTGGTAATACATGGTAACCATGCCCATTGCTGTCTGTGGAGGGGGGACCACGTCCGCTGGTAGGAATGTCGCTGGCAGCTCGGTGCATGTCAGTGTCACTGTCTCCTGTGTGGATAAGGGAACAGGTTCAGGGAAGGTAGGGGTCTTGGTGGGACTCAGAATGATCATTAAGTAAATATATGCCTGCCCTTTTAATATCAAAGGGAGTTGTGAGGCATCTGTTACTTTAATCGGAAGGAAAGAGTCTGAGCCCTGAATCCAAAGTCTTTTCTAGGTTCAGAGACTGCCAAGGATTGACAGGTACTCGGCAGGGACGGGCAGGGGGTGGTCTAGGGCAGCATCCGTCTGCCTGGACAGAGCCGGATGGGGACTCCTGCCCTGTGCCAGCCGCTATGGGTGAGTCCTCAGCTGAAATCAGGCCACCAGCCTTATCACCCGTGCGTAGCGTGTCCCCGATGCGGTGTCAGTGAGATGCATGTGGGACTCTTCATCACTTATATCCACTGATTTCTAGTCCTTACCATCTTCGCACCGCGAACCTAGGACTATTTGAAAGTGATGAAGGTCTGGCGAAAAGAACATGAGAATGGCATTTATCTGGAGTCCCGCCACCCTTTGAACCCCTGTCGGTGTTCTTTCCAGCCTCGTTTTGAGGTGGCGTGGATGGAGGAGGGTGGGTGTCGATGAAACATTTTGATTTCCATGTGGAATGAAGGGCGCTCACTTATTGGTGCCCTGGTTCGATCACTTCTGAGCTGAGTGACCCTGGGAAAGTTCCTCAACCTCTCTGGACCTCCGGGGCCTTAGTGGTCCCCTAGAGGATCGCCCCACCCGCCGGGGTTGCTGTTTTTGGAGTTTGGTTTGGCAGGTGAGGAGGGTGAGGAGGGTTTGAGCGGATCTGCAGTGAAGGGACAGGGGAGGCGGGGACGGATGAGGAAGGGCCTCGTCAAGGCCTGGGAGTGCAGTGTTCACTCTGGGGGCCGTAGGGAGCCCGCGGTGTGACTATAGTTTACTGTTCCCTGACTCGTAGAGAAGTAGTAATGGCCAGGATCAAGGGACCCTGAATCAGGACCCTGCATGGTTCAGGGCGACGGTGGATAATGGGAGGGGGGGCTGCATGGGTGGGGCAGAGGGTGAGGAAGTGGCCACTGGGGACACACTGTAGAGGGAGGCAAGAGAAACCGGCCCCAGCAGGGAGATGGGGGGCGTGGTCTAGTTGGGAGGGCAAAGGGGGCAGAATGGGTTGGGGCCAGCAGGGGCTGGGGCTCTGCATTCCCCGGAGCCCCTTCAAGAGCCCCTGGGGGTAGGCTGGGCACACACCGTGATTGCTCCTAGGGCCCTCGGGGAGGAGCTGCGGGGCCATAGATGGGAAACTGAGGCCCGTGCAGCTGTGCGACTTCTCCAAGTGACTCAGCAGGTTGCGAGCTCTGAGCCCGGGGCCCCTGCCTTTCTGCACGGTGGCCTGACTGTCTACCCTGCCAGCTCCCAGGGACAGTCAGGCTCCAGGGCGTGTGGCTTGTGTTTTCTTCGACAGGGAGCCTGAGACCAGGGGCTGGCGTGAGCTGAAGGTGAGTAATCCTCTCTCTCTGTGGCCAGAATCCCTTCCAACTTTGTGCCCTGTTGTCACAGGTTATTCTTTACCTGCGGACGCTTATTCATCTGCATGGTCATTATGTTCTGCTTTTCCACTTGATTCATTCGGGGAAGTTTGTCTGTGGTCCGGGGTCCATTTGACAAGGGCATGACTGCGTCTTGCATCCAGCCTCTCTTAATAAGTGCTCTGAGACTTGGGCCCAGAAAATCATCATTTTGCTACATAGACATTATTGTGACAGCCGGTGACGTTTGAATGTGAAACGTCATCAGTGATAACATTTCCTGGGTGTGTTCACGGTGTTGTGATTTCATAACGTCCCCGGTCTAAAGGGGTGAAAGCCACAGCATTGTATGGCGAGATGCTGTGAGGTCTGCAGTTGTCTTTCAAGTTCAAGTCTTAAAAATAAACATACGAGAGACATAGATCTTGATCTGTAGAGAGAGCCAATGTGGAAAAATGTGAACGCTCAGCGAATCTCCATGAAGGTATTAAGGGGTTGACTGTACCCTTCCTGGAACGTGTCTTAGTTTTGCAACTTTGAAAAAGGGAACATTTTAAAAGTGCTGCTAGGTAGGGGGGAGATGTCCGGAGGATCTCGGGGTCCACCTCTCGGCCCTCTGCTCCCCGCCCTGTCCTGGGCTCAGTCGATTTGAGACGGAGGGAACTGCTTGGCCCGTGGTTCCATTCTAAGCAGCCCCTTGGGGCCCAGCTTTGAAACAGCGGCAGAGACTTTTGAGAAAACGTACTTCTTCTGCATGGAAATTATTACATTTTTAGAATCTTTCATTTGGGACCAGCTTTCCTTCAGGTTTTCATTTCTCCCCTCTTCCATTTTTTCTTAAATTTCTATGGCCTAAAATGGCCGAGGTAGCATTTGTGGTTGTGATCATTCACACCGAGGAGAGCATGAAGAGAATTAATCCGGCCCTGTTTTCTCCATGGTCTGTGGGGTAGTCAGTGGTGGTTAGAAGCTCCTGAACTTTCTCCAACGCTCTTGGGAATGCACACAAACACACACAGACATCCAATGGGGCTTGACCTTTGTATCCTTTGTTAACCTGGCTAGCCAGCTCCCTGCTTCTCCTTGAAGTTGCCGTCTCCTCCAGGAAGCCCCCCAGGCTCTCTGCGCTGACCTCATCCTTTGCAGTCATCCGAATCTGAGCTCCCTCCCCCGCCACCCCCACCAGGGCTTGGGTAACATGAGGGCAGGGCAGCGGCTGTTCCTCTTTCACGGTCTGCACTTGAGCCGGGAGCCCAGGAGCCGCAGTCAGTGTTTGCTGAGTGAACACACGGGCGGGGAGGCGTCCTGAGCGAGGAAGCTGCCTGAGTGGAGCCTTGCAGGTGAGGGAAGCTCTCTCATTCAAAATGCTCCTCCCAGCTCCTGGGTTGCAGGGGTGGGGGGGGTGGGGGGGGTGCGGAGAGTGGCAGGGCTCTGCGTGTCTGGGGACAGAAGGTCACTTTAGGGAATGTGGACACTGTCTCCCTGGGGCTACCCGGGCCCCGGGCGATTCTTTGCTGATACAAATGCCCTATGTGGGCTGGGCTGATGGGGAGGCTAGGAGCTAGGAAGGGCCGGGCCATGGCTGGGTCCTCTTTTCTCCCCAGGGCTGAGTAGGGCCTGGCTTGCATGGGGTGCAGGGCTCCTGGGGGCGACGGGAAGAAGCAGAGGCCAGGGCGGGGCAGCACGGGGTTTAGATGGGGGCCTGGCCTGGGTCTCTGTATCTCTCCATGATCCTGACTCCTCCCTCATCAGAGGCACCGTGTCCCACAGCCGGGCCTTCTTAATGTTATCTGCAGCTCATCCGATGGATGCCAGGTACCCAGGGACCGGGCCACTGCCAGCTTGAGGAGGCTGAGAGTGGAGTAACCGGGGGGGAACGGGATGGCGAGAGTCTCAGGCAGTGTAGACAAAGGCGTCCCTCGTTCTGAACAGCGCTCCCGAGCTCACCCCCCATTTCAGGCCAGGGGGCCCCTGCTCGGATGGTGGGCTTGTACGAGAGCATCGGACCATCATCTCAAAGGACTTACTTAGGTCCCAGGAACAAGCGGGCCTGGGAATTCCCGCGAGCCGTGGGATGTGCTCACGGAGAGGAGTCAGTGTCTCGGGGGGAAATTGTGGAGAAGTGAGGAATTCTGCTTTTCTGTTAGTTGTTGATTATTAATGTAAATGTCATTAATGCCTGCCTATTACGCGTCTATGTAGCTTTGCAAAAATATCCACTTTGCCAGTTTCGAATCCAGGGCCTTCCCCGCAGAGCAGAGGCGTGGGCCGGGTGGGGAATGACTTTGGAACATCAGGGCTTGCTGCCCTCTGATTCGGTGCCAGGCGCTGTGAAGGGGGTGGGGTTTGGAGACGAGAGACGCAAGGACCCGCCCTCCCGGCACACCTGGCCCTGGGGTGTTTGAGGTTGAAACACCGGCGTCCATCACAGGCCAGGATTCCTCTTCCATCTCCCCACACCCGTCTCTAGTTTGCACATACGCCCTTGGCGTCAGGTCCCGAACAAATGCTGAAGCAAATTGAGATGGTTTATGTGACAGCAGGCCCTCTGTCCTCCTCTCTCTCCGGGTCTTGTCTGCCTCTCCTGCTAAACCGCTGTACTGCTGGGACCGTCCTGTGAAAACCTCGTGATGATGGTGGTGGTGGTGATGGTGATGATAGTGATGGTGGTGATGGTGGTGACGGCGATGGTGGTGATGGTGGTGACAATGGTGGTGGTGGTGGTGATGGTGATGACTGTAGTGATGGCAATGACGGAGATGGTGGTGATGGTGGTGTTGGTGGTGTTGGTGGAGGAGAAGATGGTGGTGATGATATGGTGATTGTAGTGGAGACGGTGGTTGTTGTGATGATGGTGGTGATAGTAGTGATGGTAGAGACGGCGGTGGTGATGGTGGTTTTGGAGGTAGTGGTGACGGTGATGATGGTGGAGGTGATGGAGGTGGTGGTGGTGGAGATGGTGATGGGTTTATTTTAGTTCGGCCGAACGGCCCCTCCCGGGTGTCGGCAAGTCCTCAGGAGAGAGCGCCGCCGAGCAGGAGCTCAGGGACTTTATAGGTCATAGCAAAGCAGAAAAGGTCATCGCTGAGGTAACCGATCATGGTTTACAGCATCACATGGGGGTCAGTCACAATGTGACACACACCGTAAGATTCGGCAGAGACCTATCAATTTTAGAGCCCTCTGTCTCAGGAGAGATTTGAGGTGACCGATCACAGGTCCGAAGGGGTGGTGGGGCAGGTGCACGGAAGCGAGAACTTTGAGGTTCAAGGGTGGGATCTTGCAACAGTATCTTGAAAAACCAGTTGCCCTTTAAGTTATAATTTATGAGTTCTGTTTTAGGACGTCCAGAGCCCGATTGCCCAACCCTTAATTGTCCACCAGGAAGAGGGTTGGAGAGGGAAACAATGGTTGGTATTTTTCCATCAGGGTCAGCCTGACCCGAGGAGGGACTCACAGTGAGCATCGTCAGAATCCCGTGAGCTCTCCAGGTCTCTTGCCCCCTCCCAACGACCTATGAATGACTCATAACGGTCATGACCCATTTTCCAGGTGAGACCCCTGAGTCAAAGGGCCACACAGCCAGTGTCTGCTAGAGGAGGATTCAAAGCCTGATAGACTAGTTGTTTTTTTAACATTAAACCAGGAAACCCGAGTGTGATCCTGACGTCAGCCATGTTTTGTCACCGGACGCTTGGGTGGAAAATGCACTTCCCAACCCATTGGATCGGCGTTGCTGGGGAGGGGACAGCTCAGGGAAACTCAGGGCACTGGTAGGGTGGTTCTCGGTCCTGTCCTCAGTGGCCAGGTCGGCTTGGACCCAGGCTCGCGAGATGCTGGTCTTGTCACTCACAGTGACCTGCCCTCAGTGTGGCGTCACCGTTAAAGGGGACCCGGGCCTCACCCTGGGTGAGGTGAGAGACTCTAAGGGTGGAGGGAGGATGGGTGCTTCTCACTCTTTAATGGGCCCGAGTCCCCTGGTGATGCAAATAGGCTGCCACTTGGGGCACCGGGCTCTCGGCGAGAGGTTCTCACACTCGAAGTGGCATGGCGTCACGCGGTGGGCTGGCTGGCGTAGACTGTGGGGGCCCACCCCAGAGTTTGGGATTTAGTAGGCCTGGGGCGGCCCTGAAATGCTGCAACCCTAGGAATCTCGGTGGTGATGCGTGGAGACCACCCAGGGCCCTAGACCAGAGGCCTTTGCTTTGACTGCACATTGGAATCAACTTTAACACTGCTGAGACCCGGACCCCACATTGAGGTCCCGAGTCAGTGGGACCGAGCAGAGCCTAGGCATTGGCAATTCTGTTTCTAGATGATTCTCCTGTCCACCCCAGGTTGAGGCCCCCTGCTCCAGAGCTGTTCTTCTTATGCTGGTGATAGTATAGTGTTAAGTCAGGCTCACTGACAGAACGTTCTGGTCGGTGGCCAGGTGGAGGCAGGCAGTGGCATGAAGAAGAGATTCTCTAGGTGTTTCCAGTGGGCAGCGGGGCTGAGAGCAGTGCCTGAACTGAGTGCTGGATCCTCTCCAGTGCCTGGGCTGCCCGCCCTGGGCCCTGGGGAACGGCCCCTCGTTCTGAGCCCCTCTTTCGGCCCATGGTGGGTGGGGTGCCTCGCTGTCAGAGGCCTCCACAGACTCTTTCTGACGCCCCCTGCTGGGCTGTGTGACCTTCATCGACTTGGTCCCTCTCTTGTGAGCTTGCTTTTCCCCGTAAAATGGGACAAATAAATGATCTGCTCCAAGGAGCTCCCTGAGAAATAATGTTGCACAGGGCCTGACACCCAGGCGTCCTTCTCATGGTCAGTCCTCGGGTATGGCCGGGTAGCGTGGATTGTCAAGTGCAACAGCGGGCGGTCATCGGGGGCACGGGAATCGCCGGGCGTCTGTAAGAGCTGGGTGTCGTGAGCCCCCCAGTGTCCTGACACAGAACTCCGCTGATGTAAGTGTGATAATCTGACGGCCGGCTGACCGGATAACGGGGGGTTGTTAGCAGCCAGCGGCTATGACGGGCACCCAGATTTCATATGTTTATGAATTAGTGTTTTCGTTTTCTTTGGGGGAATGCCCACTTGTGGAATTTCTGGATCATATGGTATTTCTATTTTTAATTAAAAATATTTTTAGCATTTATTTATTTTTGAGAGACAGAGCGACAGTGCGAGCAGGGGAGGGGCAGAGAGAGAGGGAGACACAGAATTGGAAGCAGGGTCCAGACTCCGCGCTGTCAGCACAGAGCCCAACGCGGAGCTTGAACCCACAATCCCTGAGATCATGACCTGAGCTGAAGTTGGTGCCTAACTCACCCAGCCCCCCCGGGCGACCCTCTATTTTTAATTTTTTGAGGACCCACCACACCGTTTGCCACAGCGGCTGCAGCAGTTTGCACTCCCACCAACGGGGCGCGAGGGTTCCTTCCCCCCCATCCTCGCCCACACCTGTTGTTTCTTGTGTTTCTGACGTTGGCCGTTTCGGCGGGTGTAAGGCGATACCTTCTTCTGGTTTTGATTTCCAGAATCCTGACGGCGAGCGATGCTGAGCATCTTTTCCTGTGTCCGTCAGCCATCTGGATGTGTTCTTGGCCTATTTTAAAACAAACTCGTTTGTCCTTTTATTGCTGAATTGTCAGGGCCCTTTACTCTGGACGTAGGCCCCTCATTGGGTGCATTTCTCCCAGCCTGTGAGTTGTATCTCCATTTTCTTTATGCTGTCCGTGTTCGTCTCCTAATCTGCCATAACCGCCGCGGGGTGGGGGACCATTCCTTAGCCGCCACCAGAGTCCTACTGGCCTGACCGAACAGGACGCGGTGGGGGGTGGGGGCGGGGCGGAGGCGAGTGAGGAGACAGAGGGCTGGGCCAGTCCAGGCCAGAGCAGGACCTTGGGGACAGGGAGCCTCCGGAGCTAGCCCCGGCAGGACGTGGGGCCTGTCAGGCGTAAGAGGGAGGGCAGGGGGTCTCACAGGTCTCTAGGACCTGTGGCTCTTGGCAGAGCCTGGTCCCTGCCCCCGGATTCCAAGAATTCTGTGAACAGCAGCCTTCACTGCGTGCGGCCTGGGTGCCTGCCACCCTTCTACGTGCTGGTCATGGACTGCTGCAGGCAGGGGTTGCCAGACCCCGAGTGGTAGAGACTGTTGTTCCAGGCAGGGAAACTGAGGCACGGAGAGGTTAAGAAATTTGTCCAAGCCCCACAGCTCACGTGGGGAGGCGGGAGCGTGTGCTCTCAGATCTCCAGCCTCCAGTCTCCACTGCTGTTCGGATGTAAGCTTGCGCCCGCCCCCTCCAGCTGCTGGGCAGACCTTGCCCGGTGGCCGGTTGGCACACGTGGTATTTGTCGCGGCTGAAACGTGCACGCCTTTACTCTTGGTGGCTGTGAGCGTTACTCTATGTGCCCGAAGAGTGAATTATTACCGTACATAGCTGAAGACGTGAAATAAGAATGGAGGGGGAGGAACTTATCCTGAATTATGTGGGTGGGTCCTAAATCCAATGACAAGCATCCTTATATGAGTGAGGCAGGCAGTGTGACACGGGAGAAGGCGGTGTGAAAACGGGGTAGGGGCTCCACAGGCCGGGTGACGCCAGGCCACCGGGAGCTGGAGGAGGCAAGGGGGATTCTTCTCGAAACCCCTCGGGGGAGTGAGGTCCTGCAGAGCCTGTGATTTCTACCCCGTGATCTGAACTTGGGCTTTGGCCTCCAGAACTGTCTGAACTCTGCAGAACTCAGACCTCTGGCTCCAGGGGGCACGGCCGTTTCCTTCCACTGAGAGCCCTGCAGAGCCCGAAGCTGGATTTGATCACGAGGCAGTAGAGCAGAATGTTCCAGAGCGTCTCATGTCCCAGGCCGTGGCCTCAGGCGGTCACGGCGGGGCGGGTGTGGACATGCCTGCTTTGCTGGGGGGAGGGGGCAGCGGTGAGCAGCCTTGCAGGTGCGGAAGGGCACAGCCTTGCTTTTGCTATTGTGGCCCCGGACCCCCTCCTTAAACCCCGCCTGGACTGCGTCTACCCGTCCGTCGGGTCGTGAGGGACCCGGGCTTTGGGATCAGATGCACTTGGGTCCCACATCCAGCTCCTCGCTGGTGGCTTTGGGCAAGTCTCAGCTCCTCAGAGCCGTGTTTCTCCCCTTGAAGATGGGGGTACTGGTGACGTGGTAAATGCCACATCCTTAGCTGATGGCCGTGACGGCAGAGGAGCCAATGGGATGAGACAGGAGCTTTCCCACTGCCGTGACCACCTCGTGCAAGTTACCTCAAGGGCGGCCCCCCCTGCATCGTGGGAATGAACAGAATGGGAGCGTCATCTGGGACGTGGGGAGGGGACAGACCTCTGGTTTCACGCAGCCCTGCCCCTCGGCCGCCCAGGGACCTCACCGGGAAAGACTAGGGTCAGGCTTAGATGGGTGGGGGGCTTCCCAGGCCCCCGCCGACTTGACTGTGTAGGAGCAGCTAAGTCACGGCCATCACCTGTCAGACCAGCGGGCTGCACTGGTTCCCACCGTCCTCCAGTAAGACAAGGGCCAAGTTCGGCAGTGTGTCTGGTGACCCTCCCTCTGATTCCGCCGGGCTCCCAGCCTCCCGTCTGGGTCCGGCCTTCCTCATTCCAACATGGCCAGGCCTGAGCATGTCGTCTGCGGGTGCAAGCCACGCCCCTTCCTGATTCCTCCGCCCCCATCCGGGAGGCGCTGTGTACGCCACTATGCAAACCAGACATGAGGGTGCCCCCACATGGCCTGCCTGTCCCTTGGCCCCCAGTGTCCCGTGCCTCCCCCAGCCCTTCCGGCCCGCCTGCCCACCACCTGGGCTCCTTGCTTTCCCCCGGTGCTCCCTCTGCCTGGAATGTTCCATTCCTTTCCACTGAATCGGCCCTATCTCCTCCTTCAGAATTCCGCTTGGCCTCACTTCTTGCTCAGAGTCTTTGGGGAGCCTCTGTGTCTAGGACAGTCTGACCCACTCAGTGGCCGGTTCCTTTGTTTCAGAGCACCTGCCTGGGGTTCGTCATCTGCCCAGTTGTATGTGTCTTGGACCAGCGTCTGCTCCTCCCCCTTGAGGGTGGCGCGTGCATGTTTTTTCTGGACGCTGGATTCCCTGCCTGGAGGAGGTGGCCAGTGAGGTTCTGGATGGCTGGAGAAACGGGGACATATGCATGGTTCCTCCAAAGAGCTGCCTTCTCTTACTCTTTTGGGCTTTAAGATGTGCTCTGATTGGTGCACCCCTCCCCCCATGCCCTGACCCCCATCCCAGCTGGCTCCTGTTCGTGCTGAATCTCAGGCTGCTTTCTCCAGGACTTTCCCCGAAGCCCGGGCCCCCACAGGACTGTGGGATCCCTTGTCAGGGCTCCGGTGCCCTTTCTCTATCTGGTGGTCTTCCCCATTGGACTGATGCCTTCGCAGAGGCGGGGAGGGACCCACCCACACACATATGGTGCTCAAATGTTCAGGGGGCATGTGGGATGTGAACAAGCTGGACCTCGGAGGTGCCAGATCATTTGCACCCAGTAGGTGCAGGCATTTGGTCCAGAGAGAGAAGTAGCAAGTGCAAAGGCCCTGTGGTCAGACCATGCTTGGTGGGTTGAGGGGCAGCAGGTGGCTGGAGCAGAGGCCAAGGAAGGGAGGCTGTGAGGTCTAGGGGGTGTTGGTGGGTATCTAACATGGAGGACCTCACTAGAGTTTGATGGCAATGATGCTGTCTCAGCAGAGCCCACGCATTTCCTTCCCAGGGCCCTGCGATGTCAGCCTGTCAGTCTGGGGGTACGTGCTCTTGCCTGGAAGGCATATCAGACCCCCTTCTAGGCCTCCCTGCTTCCACTATTACCCCTCAAAACTAGTCTGCTGTGTAGCCAGTAGGAGCCTTTAACAGAAACCGGACTCTTGGGTTAACTCACCGGTCCTCTGCTGTCCCCGGTGGTGTGGACGATGCCCTCGCCCAGTTATCCCGTGAGGACAGAACGGAGAAGGAAGCCAGGGAGCAAAACCAACCCGTCTTTAAATTTTTCGCAGAAATTGTCCAACCGCACTCCAGAAAACGTTGTGCCAACTTGTACCCGCCGAGAGCGGAGGTTGCAGATCTCGGCTGATGGGTGAGAGCCCTCCTTCCGGTCCTCACTCTGCTGGTCACATCTCTCCGTGTGTGTGCCGGCACGGGCTGTGTCTCCGGGGGCGAGGACTTCTTCATTGTCCACACTCATTTTACTCTGGGCGTGTTGCTCAGAACAGCTTTTATTTTTTTCTTTTTAATGTTTTTTAATGTTTATTTAGTTTTGAGAGACAGAGAGAGACAGGCAGATAGACAGACAGAGAGGGAGACACAGAATCCGAAGCAGGCTTCAGGCTCTGAGCTGTCAGCACAGAGCCCAACATGGGGCTCGAACCCACCAACCGTGAGATCAGGACCTGAGCCGAAGTTGGATATTTAACCGACTGAGCCACCCAGATGCCCCAAAATGACTCTGGTTTGTAAAGCCCTCCTGACCCATTACAGCCGTCAGCCTGTGGTTCTGTGCTGTGTGACCCATGTTTTCTCCCGACCTGGGGTTGGATGTTCTTGCCTGTGATGTGATGCTCTTCGCCCACTGAGACTGAACACAGGTGTCTTCTGTGGCTGCTTATGCTTTTTTAAAATCTCCTCTTATATTTGTTCTCTGGAGATTTCTTTGTTTTGTGGGTATTTTTTTGTGTGTTTAGTTCAGCATGGGACCCACCGGTAAGTTGTTTGCTGTAAGGATCTCAGGGGACATCTGGTTTAATTTTGTTCCCGAGCAGTCAGTCCTCTGCCCGGTGCTGCGGTAGTGGCTCAGCGTTCTCTCCTCGTTTATGTGCGTCAAGTTCCTGTCTGCCCTTGAACCTGTTTTTGGACTCGCTCTTCTGTCTCATCGATCCGCTGAGCAGCCCAGCTTTTCTCCCTGTGGAGAGTGAGGCACAAACCTCCAGCTTGGAGTTTTCAAACCAGATTTCGTTTCAAGCTAAAACAATGGACTTTGTGGCACACCCGGGCGGCTCAGTCGGTTAAGCATCTGACTCTTGGTTTCGGCTCGGGTCATGATCTCACGGTTCGTGGGTTTGAGCCCCAGGTCGGGATCCTCACTGACAGCGCGGAGCCTGCCTGGGATTCTCTCTCTCTCTCTGCGCCTTCCCTGCTGTCTCTCTCTCAAAATAAATAAATAAACTTTAAAAAAAAAAAAAAGAAAGGACAGACTTCCTGTCAGAAGATAGCCGCTACTTCCTGGGAGGGTGGCCCAGAGGGTGATCCTCCCTCTGGCCAAGCCTTTCCGGAATCTCCTCGTCCCTGCGTTCCATTCCGTCCCAGAAGGTTCTTGGCCTTCGAGTGCTTTGTGTTTGCAGTGGGGTCAGCGGTGCGAAGCTGGAGCGCCCGGGGCGCCTGGGGCGCCTGGGGCTCACCCTGTGCGCTGGACGTCATCTGTCCACAGCCCAGCCCGCTCTATTGTCCTTGTGTCCCGGCCAGGGGCCAGGACGGACAGGGCACGAATAGCCTGGACGCGGTCCCCAGAGCCCACAGCCAGGCCCCGCCTTGTTGCGCTGACTGCTCTATCGCTGGAGCCCCAGAGTGCGGCCCGGAGAACCTTCCCAAGCTGTGTGAGCGGGGTTAGCTTTGCTGCCTGGCGGCAATGACGTGACCTTTAGCAGGAGCGCCCAGCCAGCCTGGCGCCGCTGGGGTCAGCGAAGACTGACATCACTGGGAACAGCTCCCGCCCCCTCCGTGCAGGCTCTGCCCTGCGCCGGACAGACAGCAGGTCTACTGCCCGGGACACGTGGGCGCGGCCAGCTCGGTCCGGTTTACCCACAAGGAGGCCAAGGCTCAGGGAACTTGAGGGGTGCGTCCAGGCAGCACAGGGGGACGGTGGCCAGGCCGGGGTTCGGGTTCACGACCCATCTCCTCACTGCCTGCCCCACTGGCTCATGCAAAGGTCAGGACAGAATAGGCTGTTGTCAAAGAGGCAAGGTGTCCTCATGGAAAGTCTGTGCTGAGTTTCTTCGGAAAGCCTGAGGATCTCTCTGTCGACACATTGCAGCTTCCTAGACGTCCCAAATTGCCCTGTATGGACGTGGCTGCTTTGAGAGAATTTCCAGACGACTCTCATTTGGTTCTCAGAACCCTGGGTTGGGGGCGAGACTCCCATCCCCCGCCCCCATTTGCAGATGAGAGTGGCTTGCCCGGGGCGTTCGGATCGCTTCCTAGTGGGAAGTCCCAGCGGACCAGCCGCTGCTGTGGACAGACCATGTGCCCTGCGGAGCACCCAGGGGCCCTGGGGTTGGACATACCCCGGTTCTGGCCCCGCGCTGGCCTCTGGCCCACCCTGCGCCCCCAAGGAAGATGTTGAAAAACCCTCCAGCCGAGGCCGTCAGAAGTGTCCAGGGGAAGACCGGGCCGCTCGCCATTTGCATCAGACCTTGGATTTGTACCTCAGGAGCTAATGTGGGATGGCCGGGAGCACTGGCGGCCGAAGCCAAAAGCTTAGAGCAGATGGCGTGGGATTAATTTTTGCAAATCATGAGAAAGGGAGCGCATGACAATCTGTTAGCTGTGTCGGCATCCGACTTTAGCGTTTTAAATCAGACTCGTGGACTTCGTTAGGTACCGTGTTCTATTAAATCTAAAGTGCCATCGGCGGAGAGATGTGGCATTATTTTTATACCACTAAAGAAAGGGGGAAAAGCAGCAGAGAGAGTCGGGCTGTAAGAAACATGCTAATTTCAGAGACGTTAAACAGCGAATAAACACGCACCGCGGGACAGATGCAGCACAGCAGCGGCCCCTCGTGTGCTTGCTGACGGACCACGGCCAAGGGCTGGCCTCCCGTGGGCACAGAGGGGCGAAAGGGTGCTCACAGCCCCTGCTCCCCAAAAGCACACAGACCGCTCAGGAATGTCGATATGCTAAACAGATAGGGGTCAGATGTTTGCTGATTGGCCAGATTCATTCACCAATGTTTCCAGGGCACCTGCTACGTGCCAGGCACTGTGCTAGGCGCTGAGGACCCCACGGTGGGCAGAACTTCTCCCCCAGCTCACGCCGTCCCAGGGCAATAAATAATGCATCCCCGCTGCCATTCTCAAGCAGAGCTGTGGAGAAAAATTCATGCGCAAAATATTTACGATCTGATGGCCAGGCCGTTTCCAGGTTTCGCTGTTCATTTGGTCTAGGAGGAGACTCCGGGGTCTGCGTTTTCACAAGCTCGCCAGGAGGGCCCCGGGTGGAGGACTTCGAACCAAAATGTGACAAACGGAGCTTCAGTGTTAATGACTTCATAGCATCCCATCGTATGAATGTTCTAGAGGACATTTAGTTGTTGGGGATTTAGCAAATACTTAGTTTATTTTTTTTTTAATCTTCCTATTGCAAAGGACACACCCATGGCTGTCCCTGTCGCTGAATACTACCTGCATACCTCCTCCATGGTTTCTTTAGGGTCAGGTGGGTGTGGATACTCGGGCTGAGTTTTTAAGGGTGAGGTAGGAGTTCGCTGCAGTTCTCCCCACCGCCATATCGGGCCCTGGAGCCTGACCACCTGGGTTGATTTCCCACTTATCAGCAGGGTACTTTTGAGCAAGCTCTTTGCCTTGACA
This sequence comes from Mungos mungo, assembly GCA_004023785.1. Taxonomy (NCBI): domain Eukaryota; kingdom Metazoa; phylum Chordata; class Mammalia; order Carnivora; family Herpestidae; genus Mungos; species Mungos mungo. The sequence continues at coordinate 3,127 of PISW01009218.1, read as the reverse complement.
CTGTATTTTCTCATCCCTAAAATGAGACCATCATAGTACAGATAGTATTTTAGGGCCACCGTAAGGAGTAAACGAACTGCGCTGGTGGACCGAGCTGGGCATGCCGTGGCCGCGGCCGCGGTGGCTGCTGATGGTGCGTGGCAGGTGGAGCAGGGAGCACCCTTTGCTCCGCACGGTGCCCGCATTCACAGCGTGGGCGCAGCAGCGGCTCTGCGGACGGGAGCCCTGGACGTGCACAGCCGCATGTGTACGAGCTGATGCTGGACTATGGACCTTGCGTCGCACATCCAAGCTCAGCCTGTTGCCCACGCTGCCGCTGGAAACATCTTTCTACCGCGTTGGTCTGGGCGTGCTCCTCTGTTCACATCTCCTCCCTGACATCTTGCTGGCTGGGCGCAGACAGTAAACCCCTTGACACACAGAGGAAGGAAGGAAAGCCCCGTAGAACTTGGTTTCAGCCTTATCTAATACCACCCCCAGTCTCCGAGTGCTCTGTGCTGCTCTGTGCTGAGTCCTGTGGGAGGTGATGGTGGGACTCAGCCATCAACTCTCCTTGAGTTCTGAGGGATGAATAGGAGTTTTCCAGGTGGAGGAGGGAGGGAGGACTGTCCCGGCTGATGAGCCAGCGCCTGCACAGGTGCAGTGGTGGGTTCGGGTGGTGACCGTGGTCGCGGCTGGGTGTGGGGTGTTGGGGTGGGGCTGGTAATGAGGGTGGCCGTGGGCTGCAGGGGGGGGCCCTGCCCCCTGCACGTGGTGGGCCCAGCATCATCGGACTCCTGACAGTTGCCCTGAATTTCCTCGTCTTACCTCTTCAGCTGTGGCTCTTTCTAGGCTCCAATGCGCCCCCGCTCATTTCCTATCTTTTTAAAGGACCGCAGACATCTGACACATTTCTTTGCCTAATTGGTAAGGGCGCAGAAGGCTTCCCTTCATTATTTAGCTTTGCCTTGAAACCGGGACTTGGAAGGCGACCAGTCTTTCTTTACACGCTTTGTGGTAAATCCCTTCTGGGAGACCAAATGCGACATCTCAGAAGGCTTTTCTTGCAAAAGGTTTGACGGGAATTAAAATAACTTGGCGGGCGAAGATGCGGCTCGCCGGGATGTGGCCTCCGTGCTTTCGGCCCTCCCCCTGGTCCTCTTCCGCGCCCACCTGGCTTGATCTTCCCTCGGCCTCCAGAGTGTCCACGCGCGGTACCCATCAGCCCTGCTGAGCAGACGCTGGCTGCCTCCTGCCAGGGGCGGCGGGTCTCAGGAGGTGGGGGTTGGAAAGGTGGGCCTGGAATCATCCCTGCGGTTCAGCAACCAGTAAGCCCCTGCTGTATGCAGGCATCAGGCTAGACTGAGACCAGGGCTGGAATCCAGACTTCCGGAGCTGTTGGGGGCCTTGGGGAGTGGTCGTTTCTCCATGGGGGGCGGGAGGGTGTGGCTCTGTGGTTCCGGACAAGGCTTTAGCCCGCATGTGGATGGATATGTTTTATTTTAATAGTGTTTCAGTGTGTATTAGAGGAAATAAGGCACATTAAGTCTGTGTGTGTGTGTGTGTGTATGTGTGCACACGTGCGCTCACTTTGGATAAGACTGAAATAGTATATACTTTAAAAAAATGTATTTATTTAAGTTAACCAACATACAGTGTAGCCTTGGTTCCAGGAGCCAGTGATTTGTCTCTTCCATATAACACCCCACGCACGTCCCGAAAGGTGCCCTCCTCCATGCCCATCCCCCATGTAGCCCATCCTCCCCCTCCCCCCCAGCAGCCCTCAGCTGATTCTTGGATTTAAGAGTCTCTTACGGTTTGCGTCTCTCTCTGATTTTACCTATTTTTCCTTCCCTTCCCCTGTGCTCATCTGTCGAGTTTCTCAACTTCCATATCTGTCTTTCTCTGCCCGAGTTAGTTCGCTCAGCACAGTACCCTCCAGGTCCGCCCGTGTGGTACGTATGTCTTTCATGGTAAGGAAAACTATTAAGCAGATGAAGGTGAGTTGCAGAGGGCATGAAGGAACGTTCCTTCAGTTCCCCCTCATGTTCTGGATCTGCGTGGCTGAGACTCTGACTTGTAACTCCAAGTAGAAACGACTCCACAGCGAAGTTGATTCTGAAAAAGTAAATATGTGGCCCATGTGTTTTACGCGGAAGCCACAGCGGCTGCACCTGCGTGACTGAGGGGTGGAGACCCTGTCTGGGCCAAACGCTTCCCACTTTTCAAGAGGCAAATCCGGGGCCCAGAAAGGCGGGAGCCGCGCAGTGTTGTGCCCGGGGCTGGATGGCGGGGCGGGGCCTGGCACGGCGGCCTTGCCTGCCCAGTGTCAAGGGAGGTGGCCGTGGCGGATGGCGTGGCTGTGGCTTGTGGTGAAGACAGGCTGCCCTGGGTGGGCAGGCGGGTGGCGTGGGTCTGCTCACATTGCTGAGGGCTGCCTGCTTCTGTAAGGAGCTCTGCAGGAGGGAACTTACCATCCTTTTTTAAATGTTTATTTATTTTTGAGAGATTGAGACAGAGCATGAGCAGGGGAGGGGCAAAGAGAGAGGGAGACACAGAATTAGAAGCAGGCTCCAGGCTCAGCACAGAGCCCGACATGGGGCTCGAACTCATAAATGTGAGATCATGACCTGAGCCGAAGTCGGACACTTAATTGACTGAGTCCCCTGGGCACCCCATGTGCCTTTCTTTCTTTCCTTCTTCCTTTCCTTCCTCCTTCCTTTCTTTCTTTCTCTTTAAAAAAAATTTTTAAAAACATTTTTAAGAGAGACAGAGAACATGAGCGGAAGAGAGGCAGAGAGAGAGGGAGACACAGAATACGAAGCAGGCTCCGGGCTTGGAGCGGTCAGCACAGAGCCCGACGCGGGGCTTGAACTCATGAATGTGAGATCATGACCTGAGCCGAAGTCGGATGCTTAATTGACTGAGCCACCCAGGTGCCCCAGGAGGGAAGTTCTCTAAGTTTCAAGACCAGAGAACCCGAGTTTACGTTTGGGGGTTAAAGAGTCCTCTATATGCTCTCAAATATCAGCTTCAAATGTTCCATTTTTCTCTTTTAGACACTTGCAGTGTCATGAGGGCTGACACCCCTCCTCCGGGGCCAGGGCTTGTCTTGGCTTCTCAGCAGGTGGGCAGTGGCGCCTGGAGG